>CATKWD010000083.1:0-126869 GCA_949825005.1 Gasteruption jaculator
TAAGCGCCTGTATCGCATTTCTTTTCGTACGTTTTTTTCTTTTTTTATCTATTATCATGTTATTTTTTTTCTTGTGCGTAACATATCGAAATTTATTGTATTATATTCTTTTATGTTTAGCGCTATTTCTATTATGTGAGATTGTTTTTTTTTGTTGGAATTTATTTCATTGTGCGAAAACCGTGAGCGTTGACTTAGCTCCATGTAAGAATAGGTAAGGCACAGCCTCCCTTTTCCCGCTATTCTGAAACACTATTTTCTCCCTCGCGAATTTCCCTTTTCCTTTTGAACCCTAACGAATTACTCACGTTGCGGTACCCTCGTTCGCGTATCCCTTATCGCCGGATAACGACAACGCAAGGTCTACGCCGATAAGGAAGATTCGCCGGCGACGAATCCTGTGATAGGAAGGACACTGGTAGAGGCTATCGACCCGAAGATCTAGCGGAAAGAGGTCAGCACCTCTTGGCCCAATTAAGTAGCGGACCCCCCTGGAAGGGGAAATTGGAGCATGGAGGTCCCGCAAATTAGCGGTGACCTCCAGAGATACTTGGACCGCCGAGCCGTACCACGTAATTTTCTTCTTGAAGTGACTTACAAAAAAAAAGAGAAAAAAAAGAAGGGAAGACTAAGAAAAAGGGATTTTCTTTTCGCCTTGTGGTTTTTTTTTTCCTTGTGTTGGAGTGTGGTGCCGAGGAATATCTGGAGCCGACCCTTCCGGAGCGGAGGCGGAGTGCCACCACGACTGCCAGCGAGACATCCGGCGATAAAGGTAACGAGAAGGGTGCCGCACCCATTCTCGTTTCTCTTTCCCCCTTTAGTACCCCCTTTGTAAAGTTTCTTTTGGTCCCCATCCTTTCTTTTTTTGATTTAGTTGAGCCCTCATCGCGTCTTTTCTGTTCCCCTTTTTAAGTATCCCCTCTCTTACCGTTGCTGTGCCCCGTGCGATCGTGTTGTAACACGGTTTCGCATTCTTTTTTTTTATCTTTTTTGTTTCTCTTGCATCGAGTTTTCTTTTTTTTTGTACGTTATAGTTCAGAAATCTTCGGTCGCGTCCCCCCCCGCTCCTCTCAGCGCCGAATCTTAAGTTTTCTTTTTTTTTTGACTGCGCTATTTCTTTTTTCTTTTTGATTTTCGCTGCATTTTTGTTCTCTATCGTTTACCGCGAATTCATATTTTTTTTCTTATTGTTCATTCAGTTCACGCTATTATTTTAGAGCTCTTTTTCTTGTATGTTGTTCTTTTTTTTGTTAGCAATAAATTGCGCGTTGCGCCTTTTTTTTTATTTCCCGCGTGAGTCCTTTTTTTTTCTGAGAAGGAGGCAGGATCCCCTCTGGGACTCCTGCCCTCCCTGAGTTCGCCGAGCCCCCCCTTTACTCCCTCTCGTGACCATTGAGTTGTTTTTTTTTGTTTTGTGCATTTCCTTTTTGTTGTTTTCAGGTGTTTCTTTTTTTTTTGTTCTTTTTCTTGCGTACGGCGTCAGGATCCCCAAAAAAAGGATCCTGACTGGCGCCCAATAACCCCTTGGAGCTCTTGCGAGCAAGGGTGCCCTCCCTCAAACGACCCTTACCCTCACGGGAAGGGACGAAGGGGCAGGATTTGTAGACGCCGGTATCTCCGTGTCCACCTAGAAAGGGGAAACGGGGAGAACGGCGGTCGCAAATTTTTGGCGCCCAACGTGGGGCCCATCTTTTCCAAAACATTGTTTTTTTCATTTTTTCGAGATTTTTATTGCAGTTATTTTCAAAAATTTCATTTACTGTATGTGTGATTTTTTTTTCTCTCTTTTTGCGAGTCCATGCCATGCCTTGATCCCCCTTAGTAGAGCATTGTAAATTTACAAGAATCTGAAAAGGAATATTCTAGAACGTTTAGGTTTCGTGAATATTCCATTTCATTACAGGTAATAACTCTAATATTAAAGTTTCTTTTTTTTTTTCCGTGGAATTCTTAACGGTCGCCGGATCGGGCGATCGTGTTTGTTTTGATCGCGACAAAGCCCGTAGCATGAGAGCCGGTAGAGCGACGGAGATAGCGAGAGGCATTGTTCTCGGAAGTCGCCGATACCTCGCTCTATACTTAGTCATTTCGGTTAATATTAAGAAGGAATTTATATTTAGTAGCGCGAGGCGATAAATAGAGATATATTAAGTCGGAATTCTTCTTTTTCTCCCCCTCACCCCTTTTCTTTCTTCTCAGATAGTAACGGCGATTTTCGAACTTGGAAAAGTTCGAGAACGTCGTTCTTACAAAAATTTTTTTTGTTTTGATTGTTGCGCCCTTTTCAGGTACCCCTTCAGTTACGAGTATTTTTACTATTATTATTATTTTCTTTTTCTTTTTTTTGGACGCCGCGTGCGAGTTTTCTTTGTTTTTTTTCTCTTTCCTCCCTTTTCTAGCTTTTCTTTTTCTTTCTCTCCCCTTTGCGCCTTGCCGTTTCCAGCCTCCCAGGGGCCGATGGTCCCCTGGTTCAGGCGGAAAGGGCTGCCCGCCGATATATTAGATCCCGAACACCCCTAGAGCTCATCCGCATTTTGGATTTCGAGCGATTAAATGTGCAGGGGCACACTCGGACCCTTCAGGATCGATTCGTGCGGTTCTCTTTGCGCAAGGATTTCGGGGACCAAGCCGCCCCTTGGGACCCCGAAGAGGATGAAAGGGGGATTGAGTTCCCTGCCACCCTTATAGGGGGTGAAAGGGAGATCTCCACCGATCATCTGCCGCGAAATACCTCGGTAGTAGAATGCAGTACCGTCGCTACCCCTACTAGTGCCCCTCCAATTATGGCCCCTATCGCGCCCCCGCGTGCCGTTATTCCCGAAATACCTTTAGCTCTCCCCTCCCTGCATGACCCATTTCCCCCTTCCCTTCCAATTACCACCTTTGCTACCCTGCCAGTAGGTGGGACGAGTACCACCTCCACCCTTATCTTTTCTCGCCCCTTAAGTTCCGCTTTCGCCCCCCCTACTACCATACAACCCCCAACTTTTTCCTATTTTTCCGATTTAGCTCCCGCACCCTACACCCTATTCCCTTCCACCCTACCCCCAACAACCCAACAGATCCCTCCTGTTCCAGTTGGTGTCCCTCGTACAGAGGGTGGTGGTCCCTTGAGGGGGGCCCCCACTACTTCTGTAGGGCTTTCGCGGGCCGTGAATTTTTCGCGCGGCCCACCCTTAATGGAAGTACCGGTAAGTCGGGATTCGCGACGGCCCTCCTGTTTGAGAGCCGACCCTCGACAGACATCCCGTGTAGAGGCACCCCGTGTACCCCCTCTCCCTTCTGAGGAGGATTCTGAAGAGGAACCTTTCTCGGAAGGTCCATTGTTACCCCCCGAATCTCGTCATCCCCTTAGAATAAGAAACCCCCCGTTGCCGCGTATTGAACGGTCCCGTCGCGTATCGGACTTACGGTCCAGCACGCGAGTAGCAGACAGCTGGCCCCATAGGACTCGGGAATCCTCGTCCTATTGGGACCGATATAGAGGGGCCGAACCTCCGGTTGAAACCGAATCGGAGGAGGAATACATAGAGTACCGGGGTTCTCGCCGTAGACGTTCTCGTTCCCCTGAGGGTTCGGGATGGACGACTCTCCCGTTTAGCACGACGTCGGCCATTGCCCCAAGAGGAGCGTACGACGTCTTGCGGAAGTGGGGGGTCTCTTTCTCGGGCGCTCCAGGGGACGATCCCGAGGATTTTCTTGCCCTGTTGGAGGAATGCGGACAGGCAGGAAATTTTTCCCCTATGGAAATTATCGCGGCGGTCCCCATGGTGATGAAGGGCACTGCGAGGAAGTGGTGCCGCAATGCCCGGAAGTACTGGGGATGTTGGGACGATTTCGTCTCCTCATTTCGTGGGCAGTTCGCCAAAACTGACTTTCAAAGTCGGTTGAGGAGCGAAATCTACCAACGGACCCAGGCTGAGGGCGAACCGGTATCCGAGATTCTCACGAAACTACAGGATGCCATGGGGAAATTACGACATCCCCTTCCGATTAGCGAGCGGCTGAATATTGCGTGCCTCAACCTCCACCCGGATTACCAGAAGGATGTCCAGAGGAAGGACGTCCACAGTTTTCGGGAGTTGAGGGAGAGAGCCCAGGTTGTGGAAGCCTGGCTGGGTAGGAGGAAGAGGTATCAGCCTCCCTCTTTTACCGCCGATCTCGCGTACCCCTCCCTAGCGCCCGATCTAACGTACCGTAAAGCCGCCGCGAAGAATCTTGCCGCCCCCGTTTGCGAGACTTCGAGTAGCCCTTCCGATGGGGAGGCTTCCGGGAAGAAGTCCCGGAAGAAGAAGAAGAACTCGCGGAGACGCGTGGCCCTTCCAGTCGCAAACCCTATAACCCCCGCAACCCTTAGCACCCCAAAACCCGAACCCGTTATCGCTGCCGAATCCCCCCGTGTTGCGCCCACCCCAAAGATCCCTAACCTAATGGATCTCAACCTCACTCCCGTTCCTGTTTCCGCCCCCATGTCTCCGGCGGAGATGGCTTATTGGCAAAATAAGCAATCTCCACCCCGCCCAGCCCCAGCTGACCGTCGAGAGGCCCTCGCGCGGGAGAAATGCTGGAACTGCCACCAGGCAGGGCACCGGTATGCAGATTGCCCGTCCCCTAGGGGACGTTTTTGTTATAGTTGTGGTGAACCCGGTATCACCATTCTCTCCTGCGCGCGGTGCCTCCCGAAGCGGGGAAACGATCTGCGAGGGCAGCGTTAAATGTCCTGGCGCTGTCCTCCCGGATCGAAAGGCTCCCTTACGCTTCCGTTCCGCGTTCCGACATTTGCGAGGTCCCTTCTGACTTCGCGCCCTTAGAGGATACCGATAATGCTTCCCTTTGCCGTTATGCCATTTCCCTATCTAGTGATTCCCGTTCTACGTACACCATGGATGAAGACCTTCACCTTTCGTTTGTTTCCGATTTCTCAGGATTATCCCCTATCGCAACTCTTGGCGACGACCCCCGTTTCTACCTCCCCGTTGAGATTTTAGGTACCGAATACCCCGCTTTGGTAGACTCGGGCGCGTCCCACTCTTATTTAGGACCCCGTCCCGCTCAGTATCTGTCCCGATATATGACTCCGGTGCAGCTCTCTCTAGCCGTAGCGAACAATGAACGAGTCGCCATCACCGGGATGGTGACCCTTCGCATCGAGCTGGAGGGAACTCCCCACGACATCCTTTTTAGAGTTGTTCCAACCCTAGGATACGATTGTATCCTAGGGATGGACTTTTGCGAAGCCTTCCGGTTACAGATTGACTTCGGTACGGCTACTTGGGCCCTTCCTACGGGAGTCCCAAGGGCCTTTCGCACGAATAGTGTTGGTGATGAACCGGAGTCATGTAGCGGGATAGCCGAGCTGACTGGAGTGGAAGCTGAACGATTGGCGATCTTCCTGAATGAGAGGATCTCTCCCCCTCAAGAAATGTTAGGAATAACGAGCCTGACGATGCATCGCATCGACGTCGGCGATAGCCACCCAATCCGGCAACGCCCAAGGAGGATTTCTCCAAAGGTGCTGGAGGTGGCACACGCCGAGGTTGATGAAATGCTTCGAAATGGTATTATCGAGCCCTCCCATAGCCCCTGGTCGAGTTGCCCCGTCTTAATCCCTAAACCCAATGGGAAGTACCGGTTTTGTATAGACTATCGTAGTGTTAATGCCGTCACCAAGAAGAATACGTATCCCCTCCCCAATATCGATACGATTTTAGACAAGCTACGTTCTGCCCACTATATTTCCACCCTAGATTTGAGTCAGGCTTATTATCAGATCCCGTTAGCGCCCGAAAGTAAAGAGATTACCGCGTTTGCCGTCCCTGGTAGAGGCCTGTTTCAGTTCACTCGCATGCCGTATGGACTGACCAATGCTCCCGCTACCTTCCAGACCTTGATGGATAGGCTAATCACTCCAGATATGGAACCTCACACTTTTGCGTATCTCGACGATATTATCGTTGCGACTGAGACTTTTGAGGAGCACCTGGTGTGGCTTGACCGAGTTATGGCGAAGCTCAAAGCCGCCAATTTAGAGCTAAATCGGGAAAAGAGCCATTTCGGGTGCCAAGAGGTTCGATATCTGGGGTATTTGCTGAATAGAGAGGGCCTAAAAGCCGACCCCGAACGGGTCCAGCCAATTCTAGACTATCCTGCCCCCACCACCCTGAAACAGTTGCGACGTTTCCTGGGAATGGTGGGATGGTATGCCCGTTTCCTCCAGGGCCTCGCCACAATGAAGCTCCCCCTTGTGAAGCTACTTCACAAGGATCAGGAGTGGATTTGGGGGGAGGAACAGGAGGAAGCCTTTCAAGCCATGAAGAAGGCTTTGACTGAGACCCCGGTTCTGGCCCGCCCTGATTTTACGCTTCCCTTCACAGTCCAGACGGATGCGAGTGATTTTGCGATTGGCGCGGTCCTGACCCAGAATCACGATGATGGTGAACATCCTATTGTATTCATTAATAGAGTCCTTACCGCTGCCGAAAGGAAGTTCACAACCACCGAAAAAGAATGTCTTGCGGTGATATGGGCGGTGAAAAAGCTGAGACCGTACCTGGAAGGGTACGAGTTCACAGTCATCACCGACCATAGTAGCCTTCGGTGGTTGCATAACCTGAAAGATCCTACGGGAAGGTTGGCGAGATGGGCGTTGCAACTCCAAGCAATGCCCGTCAAAATCATCCACCGTAAGGGATCTTTACATCACGTCCCAGATGCCCTGTCGCGTATGTTTGAGAATGCCGTTGACACTACCGCAGCCCTTAAGGAAAATACCGACCCCTGGTACCTGAAACGCTTCGCGGATGTTCGCGATTTCCCTCATAAGTACCCCAATTGGAGAATTTGTAGAGACCGCCTCTATTACAACCACCCTGACCCCCTTTTAGACCCGATTTTCCCAGATTTAGACCCTTGGAAGCTAGTTTTACCCAAGCCCCTTCGTGATAGAGCCCTGTTTGAGCATCACGATACTCCCCAGGCTGGTCACATGGGCATGGACAAGACGTATCAACGTATTGCCCGTGATTTCTATTGGCCTGGGATGTATCGTGATGTCGCACAATACGTTAGGTCCTGCCTCACCTGCCAGCGGGTGAAGGTGCCCCAGAGGAGCCCTTATGGCTTAATGGGAGAGCGGTACGTGGATCGTCCGTGGGCGGTTGTTGCCACCGATGTCATGGGACCGCTGCCGCCAAGTAAGGGCCAATACAAGTATCTTGTTGTATTCCAGGACTATTTTACCAAATATATAGAGTGTGTTCCCCTTCGGAGGGCCACTGGAGAGACCATTGGCAAAGCTTTCGCGACCGCGGTCCTTCATCGGTGGGGACAACCGCTCTTCTTGCTGTCCGATAACGGTACCGAATTTGTGAACCAGTTTTTAGAGAAAGTCTGTACCACCTATGGGATTCGGCATACCACCATTCCGCCCTACCACCCCCAAGCAAACCCTGTTGAGCGTGTGAATAGAGTCCTTAAGACCATGATTATGGCATTTTTGAAGCAGGATCATCGCGACTGGGACGTCCACTTACCAGAATTTAGCTTCGCGTACAACACTGCGGTGCATTCCTCCACCAAAGTGTCTCCAGCCTTCCTGAATTTTGGACGAGAACCCCCTCTGGCGAATAACCTGCTGGCGCGATTAGAGTCCCCTGCGTCTCTGTCCCCAGCGGATCCCGCTGTTTGGCGGGATCGATTGAGACGCCTTTCCGCCCTCCGCGACCTTGTAAGGAAACATTTAGATGAGGCCCGAGCCAAGCAGACGGCCCAATTCAATAAGTCCCATAGAATCTTCCCTTACAAGGTCGGGGATAAAGTAATGAGGAAAGTCCGATATCTTTCCGCGGGAGCCGCGAATTTCGCCGCCAAATTGGCTCCACGCTATGCCGGTCCCTACCGTATCGTTCGATTCCGTTCCCCAGTTGTAGTAGATTTGGCCGACTCCGATGGAGTTACAGTCCCTAAAATTCACGTTTCGGACCTTAAGGAGTTTCACGGATCTCCATCAGTCCCCCCCAGTGTAGTAGCAGAAAACCTACCGTCTCCCGGCCCCTCTAGGATGCGAGCTCTCCCTTCGAGCCCCCTACCTCCACCCACTTCTACGGCATCCCCGGATAAACCGCGAACTTTCACTCCGTTATCGCATTCTCCACCCAGCTTTCGCGCGGTTTCTCCCCCTGCGCCCCATACCCCTTCACCCAATCTGCGCTCCAGATTGCGACCCCGACTGCCACCCCCAGTATCACGCCCCCTAAGACCCCGTAACCAGCGAAAGTAACTTTAAACCCTAGTTGATCGCCAAATTGGGATTATTTTCTTTCACGTTTTTTTTTTGCTCTTTGAAGGATACCCTAAAAAGTTATCGTAAAGTATGCTATTAGTGAGATCAAGGTGTCGGCATGGACTATCGCAACCCCCCCTTTAACTACAATGATTTTAGTGTTTTATGATATTCCAGTTTTGCGCTCTTTTGAGTGCCTGTTTTAGTGATTTCTGTTCTTTTTCCCGCCTGTTTAGCGACGATGAATCGACGAAGTGGCGAACGCGCGAGGCGGGAGTCCCGACCCCCCGTAGAGCCTCCCCTTCCACCCCTAATGGCCCTCAGGGTGCCGACTCCACCCGGCTGTGATCCCCTACGCCCCACAGTCCCACCTCCTGAGGGATGTTGGAACTGCGGGCAGCTGGATCACCGGTACAACGTCTGCCGGTGGCGGCTGGCCAAGTTCTGCCGTCGGTGTGGGTACTCCGGGGTGACGATCCGCGACTGCCCGAGGTGCCCCAGGCCCTCGGAAGTCGTGGGGGTACCCCCGGGGAGCCCACAGCCGGCGGCGGCGCTGGCGGCCGCCCTGGTTGCGTGTCCGGTGGCTCCGGCTCGCCCCGCGGGACCACGTCCCTCCCCTTCACCCCCTACCCCAACACCCATTCATCCTTCTCCCAGTCCACGTCCCCCTGCTCCCCTCAGTTCCGTTTCCCGTCCTCGTCCCTTTTTCCCCACCTTCGCGGCAGCTCCCGGTTTCCCTATTATTAGGGGCCGGGGACGAGCTGTTGCGACACCCGTCCCTTCCGTCTCCCTTCCACGCCCCCACATTCCCGTTCTTCCTGTCCCCCTTCCTCGCACCCACATCACCGTTCGACCGGTGCCCCTTCCTCGTACCCATATCCCGGTCGTCCCTGTTCCTCTTCCCCGTTCCCGACTTCCCTCACGAGCCCGTTTCACCCCCCTTCCCGATTCCCCATTCTCCTCCCCCGCAACTTCCCGATCCTCTTCCCCAGAGATCCCAGCCGGGCGGATCGTGGTTAAGGCCCTGATCCACTCACCCCCTAAATAGATTTTCTTTTCTTTTTTTTTCTCTAGAGTCTCCCCCAACCTGTCTGAGTTTATTTTTATTTATTTTTCTCCCTATTTGCGCCCTGGTACCCTATTCGTGTATTTTATGTTCCTTTTTTTTTACCCCGTAGTGCCCCCCATCCCTCAGCACCATTTTGTTTTTTTTTGGTTTTTGTCGTTGTCGTTGTGTTTCTTCTTTTTTTTTGGCATGGACGCCCTTTTTTTTGTTTCCTTTTTGCATTGAAGCCCTTTTTTTTTGTTTTCCTTTTGGCATAGACGCCCGATTTTAGTTTGCTTTTTTTTGCATTGACGCCTTTTTTGTTTTCTTTTTGGCATAGACGCCCTATTTTAGTTTGTTTTTTTTTTGCATTGACGCCCTTCTTTTGTTTTGGCATAGACGCCCTATTTTAGTTAGTTTTTTTTTTCTTTTCGGCATAGACGCCTAGTCTTTTTTGTTTCGTTTTGGCATAAGAGCCCTTTTTTTTAGTTTCGTTTTTGGCATAAGAGCCCTTTTTAGTTTCGTTTTGGCATGAGAGCCCTTTTTTTAGTTTCGTTTTTGGCATAAGAGCCCTTTTTAGTTTCGTTTTGGCATGAGAGCCCTTTTTAGTTCCTGTTTTCGGCATAGAAGCCTATTTTTAGTTTTTTTTTCCGGTAGAGTATCCCAAAACCCCACATCCTTCCCACTCGCGAATCAACGACGAGCGGAGCGAGCTTCAGCCGGATGGATCGTGGTGTCGCGGGATACGCTCCCCCTAAGCCGGGGGGAGTTTGTGACGTGGCATTTTGCCACCTCTCCAGGTGGGAGCACTTTTTTATTTTTTTTTCTCTTTCTTTTCTTTTCTTGTTTCTTTTTTTTATTATTATCGATTATCGTTAACAAGGATTATTACTGATTTTATTGGCGGCTATGGCGAAGTCCATGGATCTCCCTGAGAGGAGGGGGACCCTTAAACATTAGCTAAGCGCCTGTATCGCATTTCTTTTCGTTACGTTTTTTTTCTTTTTTATTCTATTATCATGTTATTTTTTTTTCTTGTGCGTACCATATCGAAATTTATTGTATTATATGGCCACGCTCTGCTACCACAAAAATTTGCAACCGCCGTTCTCCCCGTTTCCCCTTTCTAGGTGGACACGGAGATACCGGCGTTTACAAATCCTGCCCCTTCGTCCCTTCCCGTGAGGGTAAGGGTCGTTATAGGGAGGGCACCCTTGCTCGCAAGAGCTCCAAGGGGTTATTGGGCGCCAGTCAGGATCCTTTTTTGGGGATCCTGACGCGGTACGCAAGAAAACGAAACAACAAACAAAAAAAAAGAAACACCTGAAAACAACAAAAAGGAAATGCACAAAACAAAAAAAACAACTCAATGGTCACGAGAGGGAGGAAAGGGGGGGCTCGGCGAACTCAGGGAGGGCAGGAGTCCCAGAGGGGATCCTGCCTCCTTCTCAGAAAAAAAAGGAGACTCACGCGGGAAATAAAAAAAAAGGCGCAACGCGCAATTTATTGCTAACAAAAAAAAAGAACAACATACAAGAAAAAGAGCTCTAAAATAATAGCGTGAACTGAATGAACAATAAGAAAAAAAATATGAATTCGCGGTAAACGATAGAGAACAAAACAAGAAAAAAATGCAGCGAAAATCAAAAAGAAAAAAGAAATAGCGCAGTAAAAAAAAAAGAAAACTTAAGATTCGGCGCTGAGAGGAGCGGGGGGGACGCGACCGAAGATTTCTGAACTATAACGTACAAAAAAAAAGAAAACTCGATGCAAGAGAAACAAAAAAGATAAAAAAAAAGAATGCGAAACCGTGTTACAACACGATCGCACGGGGCACAGCAACGGTAAGAGAGGGGATACTTAAAAAGGGGAACAGAAAAGACGCGATGAGGGCTCAACTAAATCAAAAAAAGAAAGGATGGGGACCAAAAGAAACTTTACAAAGGGGGTACTAAAGGGGGAAAGAGAAACGAGAATGGGTGCGGCACCCTTCTCGTTACCTTTATCGCCGGATGTCTCGCTGGCAGTCGTGGTGGCACTCCGCCTCCGCTCCGGAAGGGTCGGCTCCAGATATTCCTCCGGCACCACACTCCAACACAAAGAAAAAAAAAACCACAAGGGCGAAAAGAAAATCCCTTTTTCTTAGTCTTCCCCTTTCTTTTTTTTTCTCTTTTTTTTTTGTAAGTCGGCACGGCACTTCAAGAAGAAAATTTACGTGGTACGGCTCGGCGGTCCAAGTATCTCTGGAGGTCGCCGCTAATTTGCGGGACCTCCATGCTCCAATTTCCCCTTCCAGGGGGGGTCCGCTACTTAATTGGGCCAAGAGGTGCTGACCTCTTTCCGCTAGATCTTC
Organism: Gasteruption jaculator; assembly: GCA_949825005.1. NCBI lineage: Eukaryota > Metazoa > Arthropoda > Insecta > Hymenoptera > Gasteruptiidae > Gasteruption > Gasteruption jaculator. The sequence goes on from CATKWD010000083.1 coordinate 11,680, forward strand.
GGGTCGATAGCCTCTACCAGTGTCCTTCCTTATCACAGGATTCGTCGCCGGCGAATCTTCCTTATCGGCGTAGACCTTGCGTTGTCGTTATCCGGCGATAAGGGATACGCGAACGAGGGTACCGCAACGTGAGTAATTCGTTAGGGTTCAAAAGGGAAAAGGGAAATTCGCGAGGGAGAAAATAGGGTTTCAGAATAGCGGGAAAAGGGAGGCTGTGCCCTTACCTATTCTTACATGGAGCTAAGTCAACGCTCACGGTTTCGCACAATGAAATAAATTCCAACAAAAAAAAACAATCTCACATAATAGAAATAGCGCTAAACAATAAAAGAATATAATACAATAAATTTCGATATGGTACGCACAAGAAAAAAAATAACATGATAATAGAATAAAAAAGAAAAAAACGTAACGAAAAGAAATGCGATACAGGCGCTTAGCTAATGTTTAAGGGTCCCCCTCCTCTCAGGGAGATCCCTGGACTTCGCCATAGCCGCCAATAAAATCAGTAATAATCCTTGGTAACGATAATCGATAATAATAAAAAAAGAAACAAGAAAAGAAAAGAAAGAGAAAAAAAAATAAAAAAGTGCTCCCACCTGGAGAGGTAGCAAAATGCCACGTCACAATATATATATATATATTCTTTTTTTAATATTATATACATATGTATGCATGTATATATATCTTATTTTATGATAAGGTAGGCTAAAAAATTTTTTAAACAATTTTTTTTGCAAATTTTCTAGCGATAATGGCCCTGTATATATGAAAAATGCGTTGTAAAAAATACTAACTTTCAATCGCAAAAATAAATCGCTTATCCTAATTGAATCGAAAAATGACCTATACAGCCTTAAAGTACAACACTTAAGCTTTAAAAAACCGTTTTTAAAATTAATTTATCTTTATTTTTCATTTTTTTACAACAATTTGAAAAAAATTTTTTCGAAAAGTCTCCTTGTATTTTGTTAAATATTAACAAAACCTTTAGATTTGGAGTAAAATGGATCACGCATTCGTTTTTTTTTTAGATTCTGGCGATGGATTTAAAAAAAAACGTCTCCCTGCAATGATTTGGCTCCGAGTTATAAGCGATTGAAAATCGCTCGGGTCTCACAGACCCAGAGTACCCGGATTGGGACAAACAGTATAGAGTACCCGCTGAGGGTTAATTATTTAAATTATTTAAAATTCAATTGTTTAAATAATTAAATTACATATTTTTTTATTATGAATTGTTTGTGAGTTTGTTATTTGTTTGTCTGTGAATTTTGTAAGTGAATTTGTTAGTATGTTTGTTTGTTTGTTTGCGTATGTTGTACGGGCTACGAGCCGCGGTATGTATGTGATAGGAGTAAGATAAAGGTGGGTCGAGCAGAGAGTGGTGGATGACAAAGTAGCGTCAACGACGCGTGGTTACTCATCGCGAAGTTCCTTTGTTTTTCTTCTGACGCAAGTGGCGCTGTATTATTATAAAATACTTGGAATAACAGTGCTACTAGCATTTGTGATTGATACGTGATTGGTGATAAACCTTTTTGGTAATGGGTCGTTACGAGGAGCACGGGAAAAAGTCCCTTTTTCGAAGGAAACTTTCAAGAAATCATGCTCGTGTACAAAGGTTAGTATCTTCAAGCCGTTACTTAATATTTGATAAAAAAAGTGACATGTTACCGATGATGATGATGATGACGACAACGACGACGACGACGAGTTATTGTTATTATTATTTTTTTTAATTTTTATTGTTGCTGTTGTTTTTGTTACTATTACTATTACTGCTATCATTATTAATACATTTTCATCGTCATTAGTGTCATCATCATCATGAGGTCTTGTAATGATAACGATAATAGTTATTATCGTGATATAAATTTATATTAATATTGCGTTATTTAAAAACTGCTACAATGCTTGTAAAATATGGTTTTTATTTTTAATTGATCAAAGTTTATGAAATGTGGTTTTCCGGTTCTTTTCCTCCCTCGCGGGGGAAGCTACGCGAAGACAAAAAAATTCTATCGAGTCTTCAACAGTTTTTGTGACATCCATATTTCATAAACGGCTGCAGACAATCTAATAAATTTTGGCATATTGTTTGACCTTCTTGTTAATATGTTATATAACAACCTTATTTTTGTTGTACAGGCGGAAGGCGACAAAGTTGTTGAAAGAGTCAACAAGTAACCTGAACGTCTTCCGCGATTGTGAGGGCACGCCGATCAGCTCTGAAGCTACTTCGGATTCTCTTCCCGACGTGGCAGACTCGAACGAGGTGATCTTGGAGGTCATCGAGTACGAGAAGCCGGAGATTGTCGAAGGTGAAGGAAATCGTGATAGCAAGGGCTGTGACGGTAAAATTAATACAATTTTCGAGGATAGCGTGAACCTCGTTATCGATGCGAGCGGCAATGTCGACGGCCATCGCGGTGAAGAAGCGAAATGCGAAGGCCGTCGAATCGTCGATGTCGGGTTCATGTGGAACGAGATCCACAGAACCTTCGACGAGCATGCGCGCGGAATAGAGTGCCAGTTTAGAGACTGGAAACTCGTAAACACTTGTCGTCGCGGGTTACTGACCCAGTTGTTCTTCAAGTGCCAAATGTGCAACTATGAAGACAATATTTGGTCAGAACCCGTAGGGTCAGGCATGCTGGACGTAAATTCGGCAGCTGTTGCTGGAACTCTGACAATGGGAATTGGTCATCCCCAGTTGGAAAAGCTGTGCGCAGCTATGAATGTTCCCTGCATGTCTGATAAGACGTATCGAAATTGCCAGGAAAAACTGGTGGATCAATTTGCGGAAACTGCGCAAAAAACGATGAAAGCCGCAGGTGATAAAGAAAAACGATTGGCAATCGCGAGAGGCGACATCGTGGCCGGATTGCCGTATATTCCGGTGGTGGCGGATGGCAGCTGGATGAAGAGATCGTACGGCACGAATTACGACTCTCTTTCGGGCGTTGGCGCCATCATTGGCTACCATACGGGAAAGGTTCTGTTTGTCGGCATACGAAATAAATTTTGCACGGTATGCGATACAGCGGAGCGAAAAGGTATCGAACCGAGACGCCATAAGTGTTACAGAAACTTCGATCGCGATGCAAGCTCCACCAGCATGGAAAGCGATGCCATCGTGGAGGGTTTCCGGTGCAGCGTGGAAATGCACGAATTGATTTACAAAACGATCGTTGCCGATGGCGATAGCAACGTTTTTAAATCAATCAAGGATAATAATCCTTACGGCGAACAGAAGGTAACGATTAAAAAGATCGAGTGTACAAATCATCTTCTGCGTAATTTGTGCAAAAAGTTGAGAACCGTTGCTCAGACGACTCAGCCAAAAGGGCAAAGAAAGAGTGGATCTGTACAACTGCGAAAGGTAGTGGCGCAAAATATTTTGAAGATTCGAAAGGCAGTGACGGTGGCGGCTGCTATCCGAGCCGAGGAGAAACAGCCCCACCATGTCAAAGCCGCGGAACTTCAAAAGGATATCTTAAATATCCGGAGCCACGTGTTTGGTGAACACAAGCGTTGCGAGAATCGCGGCTTCGACTGCAAGCGCACAAACGAGGAACAGAATTATGTTCCGCATCTCAAGTTGCACGGCCTCTACCAAAAGGTTGAGAGTGCGGTCGAATATCTGAGTTGCTTCGCCGACAGTCTGCTTTTCAAGATGACGAACAACGTTGCGGAATCGTTCAACTCGATAATCTGCAAAGAAATCGGCGGAAAACGAATAAATTTCGGCTTACGAAGTTCGTACAATGCCAGAGTCGCGGGTTCGGTCGTGCAGCACAACACGCAACAAGTTCTGACGAGCGTGCACGAAAACATGTGCAAGCCGATTCCTTCGGTTGTCGAGATTTTGGAAGAGCGACGAAAAAAGAAAATCGCGAGAACCAGAAAATCTCGAGCACTGAATGGAAGGAGAACGACGTTTAGACCGCGACTGGGAACTGACAAACACTACGGCCCGAAGTCTCAAAAACCGGACGTTTCGGCCCAGGTGTTTGAGCAACTTCGTTCCAATCATTTCCGAAAATTGTCGTCGAACCGAAAAAATAGGGAACAGATAGAACGCGACACCAGAGGCCAAGGCGAGTGCGAACTGTGATCCGCCCTGAGAAGCGAAATGCTGACGGCATCCAATTTTGGAGCCGTGTGTCGCATGCGGCCAACTACGTCTTGCGCGGGTACAGTCAAAAGTATCTTGTACCCCGCACTGACGGATGCACCAGCTTTGAAGTATGGTCGCGACAACGAGGCAAGGGCAAGGAAGGAATTGGCGGTGTCACTGAACAAGGAAATCCGAGTGTGCGGATTGTTCGTGGATCGTGAGATTCCGTTCTTAGGGGCCTCTCCGGACGGACTCGTCGAGGAGAACGGTCTGGTGGAGATCAAATGCCCTTCTTCGGCTGAAAATTTAACAGCAGAAGAGGCTGTAGAATCGCTGCCCCAGTGGAGAAGCGTGTTCGACAAGAAAGATTCGAGTAGAATGAATCGGAGGAACCGATATTTCTACCAAGTGCAAGGTCAGTTGCACGTAACGCAGCGAGAATACTGTATTTTCGCTGTTTGGACGCCAAAAAGCCTGAAATTGGTTCGAGTGGAGAAAGACGATGATTTCTGGGAAAACCAAATGGAACCTTTCTTGAAGCGTTTCTACAACGAATGCATGCTCCCAGAAATCCTTGATAGTCGCTTCAACAGACACATGCCCATTCGAAATCCTGGGTATATCGCAGAGGCTATTGAAGAAGCGAAGCGGCTAAAGGTTGCTCTGGAAGTTGAGAGCAAACGGAAAGCAGAAAGCCGGAATACCCTTCAAGAGGGGAAAAGGCTAAGATGCAATGCTTTGCCAATTGCCGCTGTTAGCGATAACGACTGCGTCACAGTCGACGCCTCGATCAAATTCACGGCGGAAGACGTAGCAACGTTTAAAAGAACGTTGGATACGAAAAGAGTTTCCTTCGCTGAGGTGGTAGAAAACGTCTTGCCGATAAACAATTGGTTAAATGACAATTCGTTGGACGAGTTTCTACGTATCGTGAGGGAAAACTCGGATTTGGAGACGCAAAGTGTACAGTATTTGTATAGCGACTTTGTCGAGCCAGTCCGGGGTAGGAAAAGTATCCAAATCGTTGGAGGAAAATGCTCCAATCATTGGCGTTGCCTTTTCTTCGATGGTTCGAGACTGTACGTGTACGACAGTCTGCCAGGCTGTACGTACGCTACGCTTACCGAGAAAGAGAAGACGTACATCGGTTCGCGTTTTCCCGGAATTCGCGAAAAGGATGTAATTTTCGAAAAGGTTCAGCGACAACCGGACTATGCGAGTTGTGGAGTTTATGCCGCGGCATTTGCGACAACCGTAGTCTTGGGTGGAGATCCTCGGCAGGAAAGGTACTCGAGCGATCCAGAACGCATGATGCCACTTCGCGAAGGTCGTGCAAGAAAACGTGTTACTGCCGTTCCCAAGGGAATAACGCGTCTTTGGTCCAGAGGCTATAAAGTGTGCTGGCTTACAATTATAGATAGTAATTGCCAGAGGCTGCAAAGTGTGCTGGCTGAGAAATACTAATTTGCCAGAGGCTATAAAGTGTGCTGGCTTATAATTATACATAGTAATTGCCAGAGGCTGCAAAGTGTGCTGGCTGAGAAATAGTAATTTGCCAGAGGCTATAAAGTGTGCTGGCTGATAATTGTAGAAAGTAATTGCCAGAGGCTGCAAAGTGTGCTGGCTTACATTTAGAGATAGTAATTGCCAGAGGCCGCAAAGTGTGCTGGCTTAGAATAACTACCAGAGGCTGCAAAGTGTGCTGGCTGAGAAATAATAATTTACCAGAGGCTTCAAAGTGTGCTGGCTTACATTTAGAGATAGTAATTGCCAGAGGCCGCAAAGTGTGCTGGCTTAGAATAACTACCAGAGGCTGCAAAGTGTGCTGGCTGAGAAATAATAATTTACCAGAGGCTTCAAAGTGTGCTTGCTTAGAATAAGTACCAGAGGCTGCAAAGTGGGCTGGCTAAATAATTCTTTGCCAGCGGCTGGAAAGTGTGCTGGCTTAGAAATAATAATTTACCAGAGGCTTCAAAGTGTGTTCGTTTATAAATAATTTGCCAGAGGCTATGAAGTGTGCTGATTAAATATAAAAAACATCAAAAATTCAAAATGCAAAGCTGCAAAATGTCCTGGTGTTCGAATAATAACAACCAGAGGCTGCAATATCACGTGAACTGTCGACAATCTGCCTGAACTCCTCGATACTTGAATAAAAGGCGATGATTCAATATCAAAGTTTGGGAGATACAATTTGCGTGGTTGAAATGCCACAAAGCCTCTGTGTGTAATTGCCGGCTTGTAGTACAGCGCGTAGTGCACAGAGCGCGCGCTGGCAAGTTTCTGCTCGAGCGGGGCAAACAGAGCGGTCGGCAATGTAGGACCCCCTCAAAAAACACCTCTGGTGCAAAAAATTCAGACAAGTTCATGTATAAACAGTAGTATCTCTACAAAAAGCAGATCTGATAAAAAAAAAGTTCAAAAAATTTCAAATTGACACGAAACGCCAAAAATAAAAATTTTGAAAATCTTCAACCAAACAAAGTAGTTAAATCCGATAATAATAGACAAGTTCAAATTTTCCATTATATCCATATGAATTTTGAAAAACTTCGGCCAGATAAAGTTGTTAAATCCGATAACATTAGACAAGTTCGTTTTTTCCATTATGTCAATACGAATTACTTTGGACCAAAAGTTCACAAAAGTACCTAGTACTCTCCACTTCATATGATTTGTCAATTTCTTCCATGTACATGTGGTAATTAAAACAAAACGGAAATAATTTTTTCTGTTTACGTGATTAGAACCGGTACTGAACTTGTCGGGTCCGAACTCAAAGAACAAGCAATAAATAACTTAAAATTTAATTTAATTTTACCGCATTTGGGGCCCGACAAGTTCAGTACCGGTTCTAATCACGTAAACAGAAAAAATTATTTCCGTTTTGTTTTAATTACCACATGTACATGGAAGAAATTGACAAATCATATGAAGTGGAGAGTACTAGGTACTTTTGTGAACTTTTGGTCCAAAGTAATTCGTATTGACATAATGGAAAAAACGAACTTGTCTAATGTTATCGGATTTAACAACTTTATCTGGCCGAAGTTTTTCAAAATTCATATGGATATAATGGAAAATTTGAACTTGTCTATTATTATCGGATTTAACTACTTTGTTTGGTTGAAGATTTTCAAAATTTTTATTTTTGGCGTTTCGTGTCAATTTGAAATTTTTTGAACTTTTTTTTTTATCAGATCTGCTTTTTGTAGAGATACTACTGTTTATACATGAACTTGTCTCAATTTTTTGCACCAGAGGTGTTTTTTGAGGGGGATTTGTCTCCTTTTTGCAAATTATTATTATCGGCTTTATATTTCGAGATAATAAAAAAAAATAAAACAATACATAACGTGCGTCGGTAAGGTAAATTTTTCGTCTTTTGGATATTCCGGAAAACAAAACAGATCATATTTGAATGCCTAGGGCCTAGCGAACTTTGAAGTTAACCGATTATCAAATGTTTCCGAAATGGCTCTTTGATTTTATGTACTCCTGATACTTTTTCAAAAATTTTTGTCAAATTTGAATGAAATATAAATGAAATAAAATGAAATAATATTGGTTTGACACTTTTTGAAGGGCGACTGTAGTCGCCTATCGTACGTCAGTGGCATTTTATGTAGAGCGACTTCAGTCGTCCATAGTACGTCGGAGGCATTTTATGCAGAGCGACTTCAGTCGCCGGTAGTACGTCGGTGGCATCATTTTATGCAGAGCGACTTCAGTCGCCGGTAGTACGTCGGTGGCATCATTTTATGCAGAGCGACTTCAGTCGCCCGTAGTACGTCGGTGGCATCATTTTATGCAAAGCGACTTTAGTCGTCCGTAGCAACGAAAGGTGGCACCATTTTGTGCAGAGCGACTTTAGTCGTCCGCAGCAACAAAGGGTGGCATCATTTTGTGCAGAGCGACTTTAGTCGTCCGCAGCAACCAAACGTTGCATCATTTTGTGCAGAGCGACTTTAGTCGTCCGCAGCAACGAAAGGTGGCATCATTTTGTGCAGAGCGACTTTAGTCGTCCGCAGCAACGAAAGGTGGCATCATTTTGTGCAGAGCGACTTTAGTCGTCTGCAGCAACGAAAGGTGGCATCATTTTGTGCAGAGCGACTTTAGTCGTCCGCAGCAACGAAAGGTGGCATCATTTTGTGCAGAGCGACTTTAGTCGTCTGCAGCAACGAAAGGTGGCATCATTTTGTGCAGAGCGACTTTAGTCGTCCGCAGCAACGAAAGGTGGCATCATTTTATGCAGAGCGACTTTAGTCGTCTGCAGCAACGAAAGGGTTAAATGTTTTCGTCTATTTTACCGCTTTTAAAGCGATCCCGCCACTTTAACCGATTTTCAAATGTTTTCAAAATGGCTCTTTGATTTCATGTACTCCTGATACTTTTTCTCAAATTTTCATCTATTTTGCCGCTTTTATTAAAGTGATCCCGCCACTTTAACCGATTTTCAAATGTTTTCAAAATGGCTCTTTGGTTTCATGTACTCCTGATACTTTTTCTCAAATTTCCGTCTATTTTACCGTTTTTATTAAAGTGATCCCGCCACTTTAACCGATTTTCAAATGTTTTCAAAATGACTTTTTGGTTTCATGTACTCCTGATACTTTTTCTCATATTTTCGTCTATTTTACCGCTTTTATTAAAGTGATCCCGCCAGTTTAACCGATTTTCAAATGTTTTCAAAATGGCTCTTTGGTTTCATGTACTCCTGATACTTCTTCTCAGATTTACGTCAAATTTACCGATTTTGAGCTGTCACTGATGCGACAGAATGCCTTTGAGTGTATGGAGTTTAAAGCTGTGTATATACACACCATGATTTGGCTCTTTTTCATGTGCCCGCACCTAGTTGCTTCGAGAAAAGATACACGTTAGCGCTCGCGCCCAATTCATACATGAACTTGTCTCGAGACACTACCGTGTCTCTTGATATTTTTTTTAGTTTCGAAAATGCGGTGGCGCTAGGGTCCTTTCGGAGTTCGTCGTTCACTCCGGCATCCCCTTAACCTACGATGATTTCTTTATTTTACGCTTATCTAAATCGTCTTAATCTACATGTATTCAATTCTTATTTCAATCTTATTTCTACTGGTTCTTATAATACTTTTTTTTTACTCTTAATAACTAAATAACTTATAATATACTTCTTAAAAACTACTTATTTTTTTTTTAAATATTTTTGCTTATCTCTACTTCACCGTGTTGAGGTAGATTCTTTCCGCCAGTTTCCCCACCTGCTCCACTCCGTCTCCTGTGTTTATGTCTGTCGTTGTCTGTGTCTCCGTTTCCGACCAGCTCCCCTCGCTCCCAAACTCATATGTCTGCCTGTCTCTATTTATAATGATTTTTGATAAGTAGTTTCGGGCAAGTAAAAGGGGAAGGTGAGAAAATAAAGAGAGCGGAGAAGGAAAGAAAAAAAATTGTTGTTTCTTTGTCCCACCTAATGATTTGTATGTATTTACTGTAATGGACACTGTCTGGTAGTATCTCTTGTCTTGTCTATGTTTCCTGTTTGCTTTAGTTTTAAATGTTCTGTTTTGTGTGTTAATTGTTTCATTTGTTTGGTGAACGTCTCGTCTGTGTTTTGTTTCTAGGCTTGCTTCTTTTTTCTTGCTTGTTCTTCTTTTTCTTCCAATTGCTGTTTTTGCTCTTTTAGATCTTGTTCTTTCATATGCTTTTCCCACATTGTTTTTATTTTGTTTCTGTTTCTTTCGTCTATTAGTTTGTTTTGGTTTCTTTACGCCCAAATATCATAAATTCCATATTTTTCCTTATGTGTTAATGATTTTTTTGTAGTTTGCTTCTAATGTTATTACGTGTAACTGTGAGTGTTTTGTAAAAGTGTCTATTATTATGTGTTCTTCCTACTTTTGATATATTGATCCTTTTAGCTGATTTTTCCTGTTCTCATTGTAGTTGTAGATCTTTTCTTTTCTTTGAACTTCTAGCGGAATTGGAGGCATGTACGGAGTTGGAAGTAAGGGTCGTCCTGCCCTGAGTTTTTCTCCCACCCATGTTATGTTCTGTTTTTCCTGTTTGTTTTGAGCTATGGCGCTCTCACGATGTGATTTTTGTGGATATTGTCGTGCATTGTCTGGTCGTTTACTGTATTCCCTTTGTTACGAACCAAATGGCTCATTATTAAAATACTTCCTTTCGTTATAATTTATCATAAGATCTATCATTAAGATATAAGCAATCTCGAAGCAAGCATGAAACAGTCAAGAACACATCTTTTGCAAACGCAGCGCATGTGTCATACACCTCTGTCCTTCACCTCCAGCATAGTCAGCTGCTTATCTACGAAGAATATAGGAACACACATGTACACTCCATGTACACGTGCCCCCCCCCACCCCCCGAAACTAATTATTAACTTTTCGACCCCCACTCAATTTGATTGTATAAATAACAGGGAAATCATTACTTTTCAGAGAGTCTGGTCTCAGGCAAGCTTGGTGTAAGGGGCCCGTCCACTAACCGTTCGTCTTTGCAGGACTATCCTCTGCCGATAGCAAACAGAAGTATTTCTACCCTAGGGCAAGTATACCTGGATGTACAAAGAAACATCAGGTGATATTGAGTACTCTCTGTTGTCAGTCTTCTTGTTGGACCCGTGCAAGGAGGAACCTATTAGGCCGCTGACCGCTTAGTAAACCCAAGCTCCTGAGGAAGACCTACACTCTCACCCAAGTTTCATTCTTTTCTATTAAATTCCAAAAGTCGATCATAAACCAAGAAAAGGGACTTACATTCTTTGTACACGTAAGAGACAGAATATAAGTCATTAGAGTCAAATCATCGAAATTACGATCTATTTGTATTATTCACAGTTGTAAGTTTTCAAGAATAATAAATACTAATAAGATATTTAATCTAAATTAAACCCCTTATTTTCCGAATCATTCTTTCAATGTTCTAATCACTTTCAGCAAGGTGTACTTTAGTACTTTATGATGCAAGTATCCCGCCACCTGTATTCCTTAGCCGCTCAAGTAATACGTGCATGGTCAGTCCTACTATACTCGGAGATATCTCATACGGAAGAGTATCGCTTACGCGATACCAGAGTAGAGGTTGTAGAGGTAGTAGAGGTTGAGCATATACGCACCCATTCATATACAGGGTGTCCGGTATAAGGTGACCCACCCGAAAACCCCGGAGAGATGGTAAAAAATGGAATCGAAAAGTTCAATACCATTTTTTAAAATTCGACTTAATTAACGAGTTATTAATTAAAACGTTGTGGCCAATCAGAACGCCGAAGAGGCTCGGTAGGCGGTCAAAATAATTTAGACTCAACCCTAAACATCGCCAAAGAAAGTAGTAGTGGTAATAAGGGTATAAGGTGGGGATAGGGGTAACATCAACACATTGCTTTTACTGTTACCACTACCACAATACTACACTATGGTGTGTTGGTTGTCTTTCGGCAACAGAGTAGTAGTAGTCGTAGTAGTAGTGGTAGTGGTAGTGGTAGTGGTAGTGGTGGTAGTAGTAGTGATAACACTTAAGAAATCATATGGTAACACCAAAACATTGAAAATCTTACGTCTGTCATTGCTTCTACTACCACCACTACCACAATACTATACTATGGTGTGTTGTCCTTTGGCAACAGAGTAGTAGTAGTAGTGGTAATACTTAAGAAATCATATGGTAAAACATTAAAAATCTTACGTCTGTTATTTCTTCTAATACTACCACTACCTCACTATTATGATTGCATGTGTTTGCGTTGGACAATAAAATTGTAGTAGTAATAATACATAAGAAACAAAATGGCGAAATGGAAAACATCAAATTCTTACTTGCATTATTACTGCTATTACGAGTACTACTGCTTTCATTATGATTATGATTACGATTATTATCATTATTCGTTATTATCATTATCATTATCATTATCGTTGTTAAACAAATTATTACAAATTAGTACAAATGATCGTCACCGTCACCGTCATTATCATTATTATCGTTATCGTTATCGTTATTATCGCTATCGCAATCGCTGTCGCTGTCGCTGTCGCTGTTGCTGTCGCTTTTAGTTTTAGCTTTAGCTTTAGCTTTAGCTGTAGCTTTAGCTTTAGCTTTAGCTTTAGCTTTAGCTTTAGCTTTAGCTTTAGCTTTAGCTTTAGCTTTAGCTTTAGCTTTAGCTTTAGCTTTAGCTTTAGCTTTAGCTTTAGCTTTAGCTTTAGCTTTAGCTTTAGCTTTAGCTTTAGCTTTAGCTTTAGCTTTAGCTTTAGCTTTAGCTTTAGCTTTAGCTTTAGCTTTAGCTTTAGCTTTAGCTATCGTTATCGTTATTAAAATGTTACTACTATTACTATTATTTTAGTAATTTGTTTATTATCATCATCAGTATCATTATTGTTATCGTTGTAATTGGTATTATTATTTTACATTCGAATCGAATTCGACTAAAAAAAAAGCAAATTATGAAAGGACCGAAAAAGTGAGTCAAAAGTGCCCCTAAACGAATTGAAGGAAACTAAGCAAACCTAATTCCAGAATCAAGCGGTACACTTTATATCCGAAACTTGTACAATAGCCCGCACGAAAGTTGTCCCTCCTCTAGCGCCGCGAAGCGGAGCATCGCGAACTAGATGCGCTCGGCGAAAATAAGCAGGCGAATTACTTGGTCAAATGCTAGGTTCATGGTCGACGATACGAAAATTTCAAGCACAGGTCCGGCGCATGTGTTTTTATCGGGTGGGTCGGAACCCGATTTCACCAGGGTTTCCAACCCGACCTCACCGATTTCAATAATTTTTTGATATGATGTAATACTCGAACAAATAAGGGACACGTATTTTTTTTTTATGTGCTGACATCCACTTTAAAGGGGTAACCCCCCCCCCCCCAAAGTTTTATCCGAAAATCGTTTTTTTTATCATATCTCGGCTTCTAATAAATATTTTTCAATAAAACAAAGTGGAAAATATTTATCATTAGAAGTCGAAGATATTAGGTGTGTTTATGACCCAAGGGGTTGCAACCCTTTATTTTATATTTAAAGACAACTCGATTTTCTATGCTTTTTTTCTTCATATAAACCAGAGTATGAACTGAACAAAAATAAAGAAAAGCATTTCCGTTTACTCTATCGAATATTTCAGTTGTCGTGTTTCAGGACTTCTTACGCAGCCGCCCCCGAATACCGTAAACTACCCTTTAAAGTAATACAGCGCATATAAATGATGAAAAACAATTTTTCTCTGAAACTACTTATATTTAATATGTTAGTAAAATATAATATTCTTTTAATATTATATTAGAGTTACTTTTTATAACTATTACTATAGTTGCTCATTATTATCATTATTATTATTACTATGACTTTTTAACGACAAAACTATAAATATTTAAATTTTATTTTAAATATTAAAATTCACAAAATAATAATAATAATAATGATAATAATGAGCAGCTATAACAACTACAATATATTATAATTTATTAAAAATTCATGAACTTTTTTCAATTCATTAATTCATTATTTTGTTTATTAAATATTCCAATCTCATCAAAGTTGTTGATTGATAAATTTCGAAGTCATCAAATTCTAAAAAATTTATAAGATTTTCACAGATCAACCAAGATACCGATTTGTAATTTTTTTAGAAATTCGAGAAATTCCTTCAAAGGGTATAGCCTAATAAGCATGATAAACGTGCCCCTAAACCAAATTGAACTTATGTTACGTCAATTGAAAGAGCTTTCTTGGAAATCCGTTTCCACGAAGTTTTAACCACCTACCCCTATTACTAGGGTAGTTATTAAGCGAAACATGATCTACAGTTTAAACTTAATTACTTTTTTTCTATTCCAGCAAAAATTATGAAAAAAATCTGCAATACTGTAATTAGTATGTTATATATAATGAAATTTTTTCAGAATTTTTAGCTGAAAAATTTATTTTTTTGAAATTACAAAAGTTTTAATATTCAATTTTTTTAACCACTTGCACTATTTTCACGAGTCTGACTCATGATAAAAATTTTAGACCAAACTTGAATATCACGAGTCAGACTCGTTGTCTAATTTCATGCCAAACATGAATATCACGAGTCTGACTCGTAATCGACATTTCGGGCCAAACATGAATATCACGAGCCGTACTCGTGATTTTTTAAATAAAAGGTGGTATTTTTAACATTTATTGCAATCATATGTAATAATTAAAATACTTTTTAAAAGTTTTTATTCAAATTCATTTGAATTTCACAAGTTCCAACACTCGGGCTCCGCCACTTCGCCTCTTTTCACGACCATTCGAGTGCACAGTTAGGCACGGCTTCTTGCGAATTTCAGCATAGTGCAAGGGGTTAATTAAAATTAATACAGTAATCCCCCCTATAACACGGTAGATCGGTTCCGCGTTATAGGAAAACGCGTTGTACGAGTATTCTCGTATAATGCACTCGTATGACCCCGTATAACGCGTTATGTACAAATGATTCACGTTTAACTTTTTCGTTAAAGGGAGTTTAAATCGAATACTAAGGAAAAACTATGTTAGGAACGAAATATGTGCGTTTTATTAAAATCAAACTAAGAACATTTTAAACAAAAAACTTATACATATGGAACTAAAAAACAGTTAATTTCAAATAAATTACATAATTTCAAAAACAGTTTTATCACATGGTTATTCGCTGTCGGAGCTATCTGAAATAACGTTCCACCGACGTCTTTTTTTAATAGAAGGTTCAAAGGTTTCACCATTTGAATTTTTGTTATTTTCTTTACTTAAGAGCATATCTTCTTGTTCGCCTGTATTAATTAAAATTTCACTATCTAATGATTCTTCGTTTTCTATTTTATGTTTTTTCTGCATTTTTACATATGGTGCAAGAGAGTATTGAAGATTTAATTTAAATTCAGTAGATCGTTCCACTGAAGAATCACAATTTGTAACAAGTTTTTCCAATTGTTTGCCCAGTTTTACTATTTTATTCAGGTTTTCTATATCTAAATTTTCGTCTTCTTCGTCAATAATCTGCATTGAGCTTTCTTCAGCACTTTTTATAATATTTGCATCGGATGTATCAGCTAATTGTACAAGATCTTCCTCATCTAAATCTTCAGCGTCATTTATTAATTCATAAATATCTTGTTCGTTCATGTCGTCAAATCCTTCTCCACCCACTGATCTAGCAATATTTACTATAGGTTCGATATTTATACTTGTAGAATCTAAACAATTTTCTTGCAAAACGATTTCAGGCCAAATATTTTTCCAACAGGCGTTTAATGTGGAAGACTTTAATTCTTGAACAGACAAAAATATTAACTCCACACATTTTAAAATTGAGAAATCTTTCCACATCTCAGGTAATTTCATATTTGGATTGCATTCAAATTTTTCCAATATAAGTTCAAGTGTTCTACGTATATAATAAGATTTAATTGTTTTTATAATACCCTGGTCAAGTGGTTGTAGTATTGATGTTGTATTGGGTGGTAAAAAAAGTACTTTTACGTTTGGATGAACTAGGTCTACTGGATGTCCTGGAGCATTGTCTATCAGGAGTAAAGCCTTGAAACTGATATTTTTAGTTTTCGAGTAATTTTCGACCTCTGGTACAAAGCAGTTGTAAAACCAGTCGTGAAATATAGCAGCTGTGACCCATGCTTTCTTGTTTGCTCTCCAGTAAACGGGAAGTGTAGTCTTGTCAATACCTTTCATTGCCCGTGGGCTTAAGAAACGATTGATTAACA
Source organism: Gasteruption jaculator (assembly GCA_949825005.1). Classification (NCBI taxonomy): domain Eukaryota; kingdom Metazoa; phylum Arthropoda; class Insecta; order Hymenoptera; family Gasteruptiidae; genus Gasteruption; species Gasteruption jaculator. The sequence continues at coordinate 27,533 of CATKWD010000083.1, forward strand.
TTGGCTTTGTTATATGATTACCAGATGCATTACTACAAACAAGTAAGGTTATCCTCTCCTTAGATGCCTTAAACCCACCAGCAGATCTCTCGTTTTTCGATAAATATGTTCGCTTAGGCATTTTCTTCCAATATAAGCCAGTTTCGTCGGCATTATAAACTTGGTCAGCGGTATATCCACCTTCATCAATTATCTTCGGAAGTTCTCCTTTAAATTTCCGAGCACTTTCATAATCAGCTGAAGCGCGCTCTCCTTGAATTTGAATATTATGTAAAGAAAACCTTTTTCGAAACCTTTCAAACCAGCCATTACTACCGACAAATTTTGATTTTGGCTCGTCGGAAGAAACAGTTTCCAATTCCCTTAAATGTGTAAAAATTTTTTGGGCTTTTGCTTTTATTAAACAACTATTTATAGGAATATTATTTCGATTGCAATCTTCTATCCAAATCATCAAACATTTTTCTGTTTTTGGTATTAATGAATCCTTTACACGTGAAGATTTACTTAAGGTTTGCAACGATCTAGACATTACAGCACTCCTAATTTTATTTTCATTTTGTTTAATTGTTCGTATTGTTGACTCGTTTAGCTCCAGATCCTTTGCTATTGCTGTTGATTTTCTACCATTATTTAGCTGATCCAAAATATCAATTTTTTGTTGTAGAGAAATAAATTTTCTTTTTAGCTTAGGTTTTGTTTCCTTTTCACTTGCCATGACTGAGAAATCAATTTGTATTTAATTTAAAATAAAAATTATTAAACTAAAATTACTACACCTTTTAGTAGATATATGTACAAACACTGGGACGCACGGAAGCTGCCCCTCCTCTAGCGCCGCGAAGCGGAGCATCGCGAACTAGACGCGCTCGACGAGAATAACCAGATAACGCGGGGAATTCCCGCGTTCCCCCATATAACGCGGGGAATTCCCGCGTTATATGGGGGAAAACACGTGTTATACGAGGGACATGAAACCGCGTAATACGAAAACGCGTTATAAGAGTACCGTGTTATAGGGGGGATTACTGTATATAATAATTTTTCCAGATTTTTGGGAATAGTGCAACAAAATGAAAAAAATTAAAAATTACTTTTTTCTCATTTTACTGTGTATAGAAGTAACTATTAGTCAAGGTTGTTAATCTTGGCAATTCTTTTTGATATAAGTGAGAAATTAATTAGTAATGATAGATCGAACTATTTACTGCACAACAATATCTTCAAATGTAAAAACAAGATGAATCCGTTCAAAGTAACGTATATTTCTGGTATTATGATTATACTGCAAGAAATATACATATTTTATATTACTTAAATAAGTATTTCAATTTTACCAACTATTACGAGCAGTTTTTTCATTTTTTAAATGCCATGTGTTTGATACAATAAATATTTCAATTCTATAAACTGTTACGAGCAGTTTTTTGATTTTTAAGATGGTATACTAAATTAGGATGCCTAAAAAAAGCGTTTTTTTTAGAATTTTTTTAGGATAGAAAAAATGATTGAATCTATCGAACTTTTAAAAATATTTTGATATATATTTGAGTAGTGTGTACAAATTTTTTCATTAAGAAATATCGAACTGGTGTCGACTATGACGCACATTTGTAAAATAAAAAACTGATCATAATAGTTGGTGGGTTTGAATTACTTATTTTATCTAACACATATATTGGGTTAGCAACTAAGTAATTGCGGATTTTTCAAAGCAAATAAATGACAAAATCCGCAATTACTTGGTTGTCAACTCAATAATTTAAATATAAAAAAGTATTTGTAACAGTTGGTAGAATTGAAATGTTCATTTTATCAAACACATGGCATTTAAAAAATAAAAAAACTATTCGTAATAGTTTAAAACATGTATATTTCTTACAGTATAATCAAAATACCAGAAATATACGTTACTCTGAACGGATTCATCTTGTTTTTACATTTGAAGATATTGTTGTGCAGTAAATAATTCGAACCATCATTACTAATTAGTTTCTCACTTATATCAAAGAGAATTGCCAAGATTAACAACCTTGACTAATAGTTGACAAACACAGTGAAATGAGAAAAAAGTAATTTTTAATTTTTTTCATTTTGTTGCACCACTTCCAAAAATCTGGAAAAATTAGGAATTAGTAGACATTAAAAAAAGCTTCTACCGTAAAAATATCAAATTTGTCACTTGATAATTTCAATTAAAACATTGAATATTAAAACTTTTGTATTTTTTGAAAAATAAATTTTTCAGCAAAAAATTCTGAAAAAACTTCATTGTATATAACATACTAATTACAGTATTGCAGATTTTTTTCATAATTTTTGCTGGAATAGAAAAAACGAAATTAAGTTTAAACTGTAAATCATGTTTCGCTTAATAACTACCCTAGTAATAAGGGTAGGTGGTTAAAACTTCGTGGAAATGGATTTCATAGAAAACTCTTTCGATTGACGTAACATAAGTTCAATTTGGTTTAGGGGCACGTTTATCATGCTTATTCGGCTATACCCTTTGAAGGAATTTCTCGAATTTCTAAAAAAAATTACAAATCGGTATCTTGGTTGATCTGTAAAAATCTTCTAAATTTTTTAGAATTTGATGACTTCAAAATTTATCAATCAACGACTTTGATGAGATTGGAATATTTAATAAACAAAATAATGAATTAATGAATTGAAAAAAGTTCATGAATTTTTAATAAATTATAATATATTGTAGTTGTTATAGCTGCTCATTATTATCATTATTATTATTATTATTTTGTGAATTTTAATATTTAAAATAAAATTTAAATATTTATAGTTTTGTCGTTAAAAAGTCATAGTAATAATAATAATGATAATAATGAGCAACTATAGTAATAGTTATAAAAAGTAACTCTAATATAATATTAAAAGAATATTATATTTTACTAGCATATTAAATATAAGTATTTTTAGAGAAAAAATTTTTTTTCATCATTTATATGCGCTGTATTACTTTAAGAGGTAGTTTACGGTATGCGGGGGCGACTGCGTAAGAAGTCCTGAAACACGACAACTGTATTATTCGATAGAGTAAACGGAAATGCTTTTCTTTATTTTTTTTCAGTTCATACTCTGGTTTATATGAAGAAAAAAAGCATAGAAAATCGAGTTGTCTTTAAATATAAAATAAAGGGTTGCAACCCCTTGGGTCATAAACACACCTAATATCTTCGACTTCTTATGATAAATATTTTCCACTTTATTTTATTGAAAAATATTTATTAGAAGCCGAGATATGATAAAAAAAAACGATTTTCGGATAAAACTTTGGGGGGGGGGGGGGTTACCCCTTTAAAGTGGATGTCAGCACATAAAAAAAAATACGTGTCCCTTATTTGTTCGAGTATTACATCATATCAAAAAATTATTGAAATCGGTGAGGTCGGGTTGGAAACCCTGGTGAAATCGGGTTCCGACCCACCCGATAAAAACACATGCGCCGGACCTGTGCTTGAAATTTTCGCATCGTCGACCATGAACCTAGCATTCGACCAAGTAATTCGCCTGCTTATTTTCGCCGAGCGCATCTAGTTCGCGATGTTCCGCTTCGCGGCGCTAGAGGAGGGACAACTTTCGTGCGGGCTATTGTACATGAATTCGCAATAGCTTCGGTAGCACAGTGGTAAAGCGCTTGGGCTTTGAATAGCTGCGAACTTTTTGACGAGGGTTCGAGCCCGGTTAATGTTCTATTTTTTTATTTTTTTTTCATCATAATTTCTATTACTACTACTACTACTACTACATTATTACTACTTTTTTATTTATTATTTTTTATCACATTTTAATAGGAAATGCATATTCATATTAATGTTGTTCATTAATTTTTTCAGATTTTTTGGTTTAGTGTGCCATAGTTAAAAAAATAAAAACCAATATTGACGTCGAATTTCACGTATTAAAATTAAATATTTACATGAAAAGTTTAGTTTAAAAACTTTTCTCCATGAAATAAGTGATTTATGCTATTTTCATTTAAAATTAAAATAATAATTGATAAAATAATAAATAATAATTAAAATAATAATTTAAAATAATAATACCAATTACAATGATAATAATAATGATACTGATGATGATAATAAACAAATTACTAAAATAATAGTAATAGTAGTTACATTTTAATAATAATAATAATAATCGTAATCATAATCATAATAATAATCATAATGAAAGCGGTAGTACTCGTAATAGCAGTAATAATACAAGTAAGAATTTGATGATTTTCAATTTCGCCATTTTGTTTCTTATGTATTATTACTACTACAACTTTATTGTCCAACGAAAACACGTACAATCATAATAGTGAGGTAGTGGTAGTATTAGAAGAAATAACAGACGTAAGATTTTTAATGTTTTACCATATGATTTCTTAAGTATTACCACTACTACTACTACTACTCTGTTGCCAAAGGACAACACACCATAGTATAGTATTGTGGTAGTGGTGGTAGTAGAAGCAATGACAGACGTAAGATTTTCAATGTTTTGGTGTTACCATATGATTTCTTAAGTGTTATCACTACTACTACCACCACTACCACTACCACTACCACTACCACTACTACTACGACTACTACTACTCTGTTGCCGAAAGACAACCAACACACCATAGTGTAGTATTGTGGTAGTGGTAACAGTAAAAGCAATGTGTTGATGTTACCCCTATCCCCACCTTATACCCTTATTACCACTACTACTTTCTTTGGCGATGTTTAGGGATGAGTCTAAATTATTTTGACCGCCTACCGAGCCTCTTCGGCGTTCTGATTGGCCACAACGTTTTAATTAATAACTCATTAATTAAGTCGAATTTTAAAAAATGGTATTCAACTTTTCGATTCCATTTTTTACCATCTCTCCGGGGTTTTCGGGTGGGTCACCTTATACCGGACACCCTGTAGAGTCGGTACGTAACACCTTCCTTGGTTCTTCGGTTTGTAACCTGATGTTGAGGGTTGTTGATCGTCTTTCTGCATTGTTGTTCTGTATGTTGCTATTGATGTTTTGAATTTCTGAAAGGTTTTGTAATTTTGGCTAATATGTTTGTTTGAGGGTTTTATTAGTTTATTAATATATTTAAAAAAGGGTTTGAAATAATTGGTATAGCCTTTGTTATGAAAATTGCACTTGTTCTTTATTTTATCTTTTTTCTTTTTTTAACATTTCCCTTCTCTTTGTTTCTGTAGGAATTCTTTTCTAACCTCCCTGATTTTTAATATAACTTTGTCTGTCGTCCCGTCATTGTCCCATCCATGGAGCCTAGACAGGAGGAGATGAAACTCCATAGGCAGCCTACTGAAAAAACGGGCACGAAATCGTGGAAAGTAAGACATTCGTTTTTAGCCGGGAGTGGCGCTGAACGCAGCAGTTTCTATCGCAAGTATATCGCTCTCCCTAAATATAATGAATGAATGACGCTTCTATTCCCGGGTAATTCGAGAGGGCATCAATGTTTAGAAAGACAAAGCTTAGAAAGCCAATCTTTAAACAAAACACCATCTTTAGTAAAAAAATGTATTTACACTCAAATATATTTACTCGAATTAAAACTAAAGTACTATCGAGAAAAAATTACGAAAACTCAGTGTTCAACTTAGAATTCATGTCACTCTGATTGAATTGTTCATAATTAAATAGAAGTAAGAAGAATGCCATGAGACACAATGTTAAGTTTTTTATTGTATTATAAGTGAGTATAGTTTACAAGAAAGTACAAAATTGTTGATTATATGCTAATAGTCTTAATTCTTTATTTTCGTTCTTATCCCTTGCCACAGTGGGCGAAATCTAAGAAAAGTGGTCAAAAGTAGATAACTTTTTTAATTGTGAAGAGAATTATTTGAATCTTGGTATCTATAGGTTTTTTAGGTCGGTAATTTCAAATCTGAACTTAAAAAATTGCCAAATTTACAAAATGGCGTATTGAATATCAAACCAAAGTATTTATTAATTCTTTTTATATGTAAATGCAAAGCAATGTGTAGCTGAGATATTTTTTACGTTTTTTATTTTTCTTATCGTTTTATATTTCAATTTTAATTTAAGGAAGCACACATAATTTTAACATATACTGTAGCGTATCTTTAAGTTTCAATTATCATTGACCTAACGATTCATGATGATTGAAGTAAGTATAATTACCTCGAGATGTACCTGATCCGAGGAAAGTAAAATAGAGGATTCGACTCACTCTATGAGTCGAATCGATGAAAAGTTGAATGAATTGAGTGATTAACATCAATTCGTTCACCGGAACTACATTGATTAGTTAAATCGTTCATGATTCGAATGATTTGAAACAATTAAGATTGATAAATAATTAAAATTATCATGATTTAAAAGTTTCATAACCTCAAAACGGAGATGCATCTTCTTTTTGAGGAAACAGAAGCAGATTCAACTCACAAGATGAGGAATCTGCTTGCAAATTATAATAATGGGCTCACACAATGAGCTTATTAAACATTTTTATCACAACAATTAATGAATAACACTGATTCTATGAAGTATTTCAAAGAATCAGCGTCGAAACAGAAGACATAACCTCAAAACAGAACGTGCTGTTTTGAGGCAAAGAAAAGTCTTTCAATAAAAATTGATTTAAAAAATTAGTACTAATTAAAATAAACAAACCTTCAAAGAAAGCACTTTATCCAAATTATAAAGAGAGCACGATTTTTTTGTTATAGAAAGCACTAACTGCACACATGCACTTTGCACTTTATAGATTGCATACGCTATCTTTTTACCTTTCATACTCAATGATGCAACGTCAGGCAAGATGGCTGTCCTTGTTACAGCAGTGCCTGTGCTGTCTGAGAGAACTTGATTCAAAATTTAAATTCGAATTAAGAAATAAAGTCGGTACAACGATAAGGAAAAAAATCGTTAACGACGATAACAGAAAAATTCGTTATGACATCGGTTAAGCGGAAAATTCGTTAACTGAGAGTCATGATGCTGAATCAGCTGAGGGCGTGTCTAACTGCCCCTTGAAACTCCTGAACAGCCTATAGCAGGCGCGGATTGTGCGACGGTGCGCCATTTGAATTTCTCCAATGAGACACCTGAGGTGCGAGATTCAAATGAGCCAACTCCGTCAGGAAAAACCAATCACAGTACAGAAACAGATGGAAAGGGAAAACAGCACTTTCCGCACGCTCTCAAAGGAGTATATAAGGAGGTAAAATCGACTGGATCCTCAGATTGATTCTGCTACCTCAATGATACAGAATTATATCTCACTAAGAGATTCTTTCGGGGATCTGTGGTAAAAGCCAGCTCCTCCAAAGAGCTCTGATATTCCCAAAGTCCTGATATTTTCCATTCCTGGATCATTATCCCGTACTTGGGAAATCTCGATTCCTTTGCGAGGCTCCTAGCACTACGCCTAGCCCCTCGTAGAGGATATAAAGGAATCGAAGGCTCCTAGCACTACGCCTAGCCCCTTCGATTTCCAGAGGAACCTAGTTCCTATTTCGTATTTTCCTAATCCTTAGAATTAGGGATTCTCGATTCTTTTGCGAAGCTCCTAGCACTACGCCTAGCCCCTCGCAAAGGATTTAAGAAATTGAAGGCTTCTAGCACTACGCCTAGCCCCTTCTTTTTCTAGAGGAACCTAGTTCATACTTTCCTAATCTCTAAAATTAGGGATTCTCGATTCTTCTGCGAGGCTACTAGCACTACGCCTAGCCCCTCGTACAGGATTTAAGAGATCGAAGGCTCCTAGCACTACGCCTAGCCCCTCGTACAGGATTTAAGAGATCGAAGGCTCCTAGCACTATGCCTAGCCCCTTCGATTTCTAGAGGAACCTGATTTCCTCCCATCATCCATATCCATAGGGATTCCAGATCCTCTCGCAGGGCTCCTAGCGCGGCAAGAGGCGGGGGATAAAAATAATTAAATAGGAAGTCGTATTATAGGACTTTTTTTCTATTTTTACTTTTATTATCAATTTTAAAGGAAAATAAATTTTCATGTAATAAAATTTTACCTATCCACACACTAATACACAATTCATATTTTAGTATTAGGTCTTTACCGATAAAGAAGTTCGCACTCGTTATCGATTAAAAATCCTAAGTTATTCGCTCTTCTTTACCCGTCCAGTACACGAAACCTTATTTTAAGACAGATTCGCACGCACGACCACTACGAGTGGGAGAAAGAACTCGTGACCTAACGCGAAACGTCTCAATACACAATCAATTTTTTTATTTTCTTTATTTTAAAGTTTTTTTAAAGTTCTTTTTTATTATTTAATTAAGTGTAGTATTAATATAAGCAACGTCTCTTTAAAAAATTCAAATTTTATTGGTCTACAGTGGCGGACAGATGATGATCGATTGTTTCTCCATAAAATATGACTATTAGATAACAAGACGAGAGGTACATACGATATTACAATAATTACAAATATATACGATATTACAATCAATTTTAACAGATTGTATTTTTGCATAGGGAGGGCATTGCTTATTATCAAAATAGCGTGCATTATATACTCAAAAATGCTCATATTTTCCTCTTGTCATACCCATATCCATATACAAGCCCAAATTACCATTTATAAGATCTTCTGAAAATTTATTGTTCGATTCATTAAGATGTTGTTTTTTCTTTGGAACGACAATAGCAGTAGTTAATTCTGCTTGACTATACTTGCTTTGAAGCTCCTTGGAACGTCTTTTCTAAGTTTGACGAGAACAATTTTCGAAGTTTTTCCGGGGACGACCTCGTCTTCTTGGATTAGAATCTGATAGTAAATTGTTAGAAGCTACATCTTCGAAGCATAATGAATTTATTTTCTTAAATTCTATTGTGAAGTTACTTTTCATAAAAAGTTTGTTTTTTTCTTCAAATTTAGACTGTATTCGTCTGGCAATTTTCCAGTGTCTGTGATATTACGAAATAAAAGTATAACTTACTTTTCTTCATATTTGTTCTAATTGATTAGTATTAAAATTATTTATTTCTTTAATGTTTTTCATTATTATATTTAAGTGCGTTTTACTTGTGTCTGTATTTTTCCAAATACATCTAAAAAACTCTTCTTTTTGAATTATAAAATCTGCCATTATGAAACGATTAAAAATTGTAAAAAGAAAGGAAACTCATAGATATATAGAATATATTATATAGAAATATATATACAATAGAATATAAAATATTATATAAACCGTATTGGATTAGATTAGAATATAATTTCGTTACAATAGGTTTTGTTTCGTATATTATATTTACGATACATAAAATGACAAACATTAGTTCATAAAATATTTGGCTACCTAAGGTGGAACGATTGCCGCTTATAAAAATTAAAAGACAACTTTCACATGTGAGAAAAATAGCCATCTAGTGGCTGAAACTGGAACTTCGTGGATACTCTATCATCTATTCTAATCAAGTTATAAAAATTTTTAAAAAATGAATATTAATGCTTTCTCAAGGAAGCACACATTCGAGCATGTACGGATGCGTCTATAACAATAATTGTATAATCATATAAGTTATATAATATATAGCTTGTAACTTCCGAAAGGGCAAATAGAGGAAGGCAATATTTTTGTAATGACATTTTGAACACTTTGAGGAAGAAGTTTACCTAGTACGATTCAGTCTCGTGCAGTCTCATGTATTAAGTCATGTACTGAAGGATTGAATTCTTATTCAATTTTGAGCGCTCAAATTAGCACTTCGTTCATTAAAACCAAATGCAACAATATTTTTCTTAAATTAAATAACAAATATATTTATGTATAAAGTACACTCATAACTAACAAAATAAATTTTTGCAGATTTTTTCGAGCATTTTTGACTGTTTATGAGTACGTTGAAGAAATAAAAATATATTCAGGAAAGAAAGAACAGGAAACTATGTTAATCTTTATAAATAAATTCTGTATTGCATTTTCAGTATTTTAGTATATTTTACTTCATTTCGTATACTTTAACATGTTATAAAAGCGAGAGCATAATTAATTTAATCAATTTTAATACTTGTCAAATTCGATTTTTGATCCCTTTTTCAGTATTTCGCCCACTGTGGCGGGGCCTGTATTTAGTGGCCTCGCTATAGGACGGTGCTGTTTTTCGCACTTTCTTCCATCGGGCGGCTCTGATTTTATAATAAATCATATCCCTAAAAAACACCTCTGGTGCAAAAAGTCGAGACAAGTTCATGTATGAAAAGGGATCTCTCTACAAAAGTTGTGAAATCCAACAACATTAGACAAGCTCGTTTTTTTCATTATGTCAATACGAAGTAATTACAAAATGGAAAGAATCTTTTCTGTTTACGTGATTTGAACCCGTATTGAACTTGTTGGGCCCCGAACAATTCAGATGTTTGAGTATGATGTATAATTATTCATATTATTATTATGTAAACTGATCTTTACTAATTCATAATGCGGTAAAAATAAATTAAATTGTAAGATATTTATTGCTTATCGTTTGCGTTCGGGGCCCGACAAGTTCAATACCGGCTCTAATCACGTAGACAGAAAAAATTGTTTCCATTTTGTAATTATTTCGTATTGACATAATGAAAAAAACGAGCTTGTCTAATGTTGTTGAATTTCACAACTTTTGTAGAGAGATCCCATTTCATACATGAACTTGTCTCGACTTTTTGCACCAGAGGTGTTTTTTTAGGGGGATTTGTCTCCTTTTTGCAAATATTATTATTATTATCCGCTTTATATCTCGAGATAATATAAAACAATACATAACGTGCATCGGTAAAGTACATTTTTCGTCTTTTAGATGTTCGTGAAAACAAAACACAACTCATATCTCAATGACACGCAGTGGCAAATTCGGGTGAGTGTATGGAGGCATCCCAGCCGTGTATGTATACAGAGAAACTCATACTAATCAGAGAAGTTTTTGCGTTTGAATGTATGGAGGTTGAAGCTGTGTATATACACAACGTGTGGCGGCTGTTTTTCATGTGACCGCATTTAGTTCGGTCGAGAAAAGATACACGGTAGCGCTCTCGTCCAATTAATACATGAACTTGTCTCGAGACACTTGTCTCTTGATGCTCCGTATTTCAACAAGTTCTCTTATGTATTGTGACGTGGTATTTCGCGAGGCTCGGGGAACCTCACCACGTGCACTTTAATTGAACCGTTGGGCGCCAGTCAGGATTCGCCTGGCGGTGCTGGGTGCTCAAAATTCGGAAAGGGGGGAATCCGGTCGAAAGAAAACTCCCTTGACCGGCGAATCTTAATAACAAAAACCGGATCGGCCGGACAATATATTTCATAAATAATAAAACATAAAAAGTACAACCAATAAAACAGTTACAAGATACCCGTCCGTTAAACGATCCTAAAATGGCGATCGGACACGAGCCGATTCGCCTTCTCTCTCTCACTCTCTCTTTGTCTCTCACTCGTCCGTTACACACACACACACCAAATACAAGGGAGGACTCCCGGTGAGACCGGAGGATCCCCCTGGGCACGCTATGATCGGTCCGGCGAGCCGGAACCGCTATTTCGCCGTGGGGAAGAGTAGAAGACTCTTTCCCCGGAACTCTCGGGTCTCTACCGGGCGATCACGAAGCGATCGTGCCAACCGGTAGGCGACAAGTATCCGGATCTCACCAATAAATAAAAGAAAACGAAACAAAAGAAACGATACAAAAGTCGACTAAGTAGCGAAGCTTTCCAAGCTCCGCTCACCAACCTCTTTCCTTTATCGGACACGTCCGCTCGCTCGTCCATTGCCCAAAATCTCCTCTAGCCTCAAAATGGCGGGCGACTGTAACTACGGGTTGACGTCGATGTTTCCTGACGGACGCCGAGCACGAGAATGGCCGCTGCTTCTTCTCCGATGATCGTTGCCGTGGAGAGCCGAAGGGAGGGGGAAGATCGACCCGGATCGTAGCGCCTGGTTACCAGCTGGCTCCGTCCGGTGCTGCCCTCGGTACTAACAGCAATCCCCTAGGCCGCGCGGGAGGATTCGAAATGATCGAATCTCGGTTCCCTCCTTCCGGTCGTTGCATACGCCGGGACTGTCCGGGATCGGTTGGGGAGGCTTTCCTGTCCGGAGTCGTGGTCGTATCCGTGGATTCCTCCGTTCCTTAGTATGGGAAGGAGGTATTTCCCTCTGAACGATGATCGTACGGATGAGCCTCCTCGAATTGTCCCGCGCAGACAAGATGGCACCGGTCCTAGTTCCCTCCGCCCTCGCGCATTCGTGGATCGTGCCGTCAATCTCCGATCGATGTTGCGATGATAATGGAAGAATAAAAGAACGAGGCGGAAAAACGATATTTTGAGGTTGGAGTGCCCAGGGGTGACAACGTGCCTCGCCGGTTACAGAGAATCCGGGTTTTCACACCGATTCCTGTGCTTGACGTACTTTTCCCGGTAAGCCTTTTTATTTAAACTATTTGGATGGGGTTCGTAAAAACCCCATCACCCCCCCCCCCCCCCCCTTTGCGACGAGCTATCCCGAAAGGGGGTGGCGAGTCTTTGAAAGCTTCGATATCCCGAAACAGAAACCGAATTGACGTTATTACGTTCCGGGAAAAAAGGCGACGTTGTGACCCCGTGGCAAATGTAACGCTACAGAAAACAAAGAAAAAATAATAATTATAACTAGGCGGCGAAAAGATTAGGCGATCCTAATCCTACAAACACTCTGAAAGGACATGCAAATGGGTCGGTTAAGGTTGAACATTAGACGGATTACCTTCACCAGTGCATGCAAGTTTGTTGTTCAATTATCGGCCCGGAGAGGTAATGGTGTACGCTCATCCGGAAGAATCGCGGGTTTAAGATCTTTGATATGGTGTTTACCGATATTTTTCCCTTTCAAATCGACGAGTTCGTATACGACGCGAGATAAGATTTTCGAAATCCGGAACGGTCCGGAGTATTTTGGCGCTAGTTTAGCTGCTACTCCTTGCGCCGCGGACGAAAGTACGTGATTCCGCTTCCATAACGTATCGCCGACGTCGTACGTTAGGTCTCTTCGCGTCCGATTATAGTATTTAGCCTGTCGTTCGTTCGCTGTCTCTAAGTACTGTATGATTAAGTCATGTATTTCAGTCATTCGGAGCATTCTCTCAGCCCACGCTTCCGGATCTTGCTTTGGCAGGTGGATCTTCCCGTCTAAAATGCGCCGGGCGAAACGTGGGGGTGAAGGAATGCGTCCGAAATTTACAAAGGCCGGACTCATCTTTAAAGTACTATGTACGGCCGTGTTGTACGCGAACTGGAACTGGTGCAGGTGATCGTCCCAAACGCGATGATTCCCCTCGACGTAGGCGGTAATCATGGTTTTGATTACCCGGTTCATCCGTTCTACCGGGTTAGCCTGTGGATGGTAGGGCGGTAGCGTAAGTATCCGGATTCCGTATCCTCGGCAGAAGTTCTTGATGGTCCGATTGGCGAATTCTGTCCCGTTATCCGTCAGGAACACGTCCGGACTGCCCCAGCGATAGACGATCCTCTTCTCGAACGCTTGGAGAATCGACTTCCCGTTGGCTTTCCTTAAGGGGACGCATTCCACCCATTTACTGTGCAGGTCATGGAACACCAGGACATACTGGGATCCATGAGTGCTCTTGGGGAACGGTCCCATGATGTCTGCTGCGACAATTTTCCATGGGGCTGCAGCGATTCGCCGTCCCATCAATCCGGGAGGTGCTTTTTGGTCGACTTTACACCTCTGACAGGTCTGGCATTTCCGGACGTACCCTAAAATGTCGGGGTACATTCCGGGCCAGTAGTAGTTTTCGGCCGCGCGAGCGTACGTTTTGCCGACTCCCAAATGTCCGGATTGCGGATCATCATGAATTTCCCGCAGTATAGCATCTCGGGAACTGGGAGGTACTACTAGTTTCCACGCGTTTAAGTCTGGAACAATTAAGTCCAGGTACGTGTTTGGGCGATATCGTAGTAGCTGTCCGTCTTCGATTTTCTATCCGTCGAACCGTTCTGGATGGGACTGGACGTCTTCCAGTCGTCGTTCGTACCATCGTTCTTCGTGATTCTCCGGTCGTTCGTCCTTGGTTGGGTCTTCCGTTTCTTCGCCGCCTTCTGAATCCATTGCGGCGATCTCTTCTTCCGGATTGGGCTCGTACATCCGGGATAGGGCATCCGGAACGTGATGCAGCGCTCCCTTGCGGTGCACCACCGTATAATCGTATTCTAATAGTTCCAGAGCCCAACGAGCCAATCGTCCATCCGGAGTCTTCAAATTATGCAGCCATCTCAAGCTGCTGTGATCCGTGATGACGGTGAAGTGGTACCCTTCCAGATAATGGCGAAACTTCCGGATTGCCCAGATAACCGCTAGGCATTCCTTCTCGGTGACCGTGTAGTTTGTTTCGGCCGGTGAAAGTGTCCTACTCGCGCAGGCGACGATGTATTCCTTGTCGTCCTTCGTCTGACTAAGGACGGCACCCAATCCCGATTTACTGGCGTCGGTTTGCAATGTAAATGGGAGAGAGAAATCCGGCGTAGTAAGAACCGGAGCTGTTGCCAGGGCAGTCTTAATTTTCCGGAAAGCAGCCTCCTGTTCCTCTCCCCAATGCCACTTGACGCTTTTCTTCAAGAGTTGAGTCAAGGGGACGGTTAATTCGGCGAAATTTTGCAAGAATCGGCGGTACCACGAAGTCATCCCGAGGAAACGGCGTAGTTGCGTCAACGTCTTCGGGGCCGGATACTCGAGGATAGGGGCTACTTTTTCCGGGTCGATTTGTAGGCCATCTTGGTTAACTCGAAACCCAAGATACCGAACTTCATTTTAGCAAAATTCGCATTTTTCCGGATTTAGAGCTAATCCGGCTTCTCCAATGGCTTTTAGGACACGACCTAACCACAAGAGGTGTTCGTGGAACGTAGGCGTAACGATTATGATATCGTCCAGATAAGCGAAGGCGTATGGAACCATGTCTGGACCGATAAGGCGATCAAGAAGCCGCTGAAACGTTGCCGGAGCCCCCGAAAGTCCATAGGGCATCCGGTTAAACTGGAAAAGTCCACGACAAGGTACCGTGAACGCGGTGACTTCTTTCGAGTCTTCCTCCAGAGGTATCTGGTGGTATGCCTGACTTAAATCCAGGGTGGAGATGTATCTGGCTGACCGTAACTTGTCCAGAATTCCCTCGATGTAGAGTAACGGATCGGCGTCCTTTTTAGATACCGCATTTACCTTCCTGAAGTCCAGGCAAAACCGATATTTTCCGGTGGGCTTCTTAATCATTACGACCGGAGTGGACCATTCGCTTTTTGAGGGTTCTATCACCTTTTCTGCTAGCATCCGGTCGACTTCGGCGTACATGGCTTCTCTTACGGGAGGAGAAACCAAGTAATAACGTTGCTTTATCGCCGGGTGTCCCTGTGTGTCGATCCTGTGTCGAATGAGGGAAGTACATCCGGTCTTCCCCGAAACTTTCGGGAGTTCTTCATTGAGGAATCGCTGGAGTCTTTCCTTCTCTGTGGAGGTCAGCTCCACGAGTCCACAGCAGGTTTCGTCGCCTTCACCCAGCGTGCTTTCCCTGGCTTCGGAGGGCAGAAACGGGTGTTTCTTACCCGATAATGCGGAAGTCCAGGTGTCATCCGTACCGTTGATTTGGATTTCAAACCGACGTATGAAATCCATCCCAAGTATTGCCTCTGACGTGAGAGAAGGGATTATGGAGACGGCCATATCAATGGTATAATCATCCACGGTAATCGGTACGATCGTTTCCTCCTGGACCGTCACTACACCGCCGTTTGCAGTGAGGACACATCCGGAGGCCGGTTGTCGGAATTTTAGACCTTCCCTGAATTCTGGGAGTAGTCCGATGTTTCCCAGAAACGTCCTTGATGATCCGGTGTCCAGTAAGGCTCGGATGGTTCGCCCGTTGAGGTTCACTTCGATAAATGGTCGCGGAATCCTCTCCAGAGTGGAAACGTCACCGCAGTACTCTCTGGGCGTTCCCTGGAGGGCTGGTGACGGCTTCGGTACGTCCCGATGGACTTTTTCCGGAACGGTCTCCGGTGTATTTGAGGGAGGTTTACTTTCCCTATCGTTGATCCCTGCAGTGGCGGGAGAGGAGGCTGGGATCGAGTCCGTCACTCCCCGCGTTCGTTTCCCGTACAGCGTTTACATCCCGGAAGAGTGGATCCGTGGTTTTCGCAATGGTAACAGTGATCTTTCTTTAAGGGTTTCGTGCAGGATCGTATCCCGTGGCCCTCCTGCTTGCAGTTCCAACAGACCATCTTCGGTTTACTACCGGTAGCCCTCGATTTATCCGGGCGGTTCTTCCCCGGAGTAGAAACGGCTGATACTTTTCCTCGTGGTTTCGCCTCGGGGGATTTTCTGGTTCCGCTTCTCTTCGACTTTTTATCTTCCTCGACAACCGCGTCGAGCTTCTTGGTCTTCCAGGACGAGGATCGTCGCTTCCCGTATGGCGCGAGTTCACGGATGGGAGCTTCATCTTTGCCCGGTGGTGCCCGGAACTGCCGGAAACTTTCCCACGTAGCTTCTTGATCCTGGAAGCGTTCCAGAAGATCCCTCATCGTCCGGAGGTTACTCTGGCGGATATGCTTCCGGTACTTAGGCTGGAGCTGATTGTAAGCTATGTCCAGCATGTCGGCGTCGCTCGGCGGATCTCGCATCCGTGCGGCAATGCCTTCCAGGCAGCAAATAAATTCGGCTCCAGTTTCGTCGTCGTCTTGGGTCCTTTTATTGAGGTAATCCTTTAGTTGTCGATGGAGGTTACGAGTCCCAAAACGGAGGAGGAACTCTTCTTTGAACTCTTCCCAATTTGCGATCTTATAACGGTGTACCCGGTACCACTGAAGAGCGTGGTCGTGTAGGATAGTGGACATTACGCCTAACAAATCGTCCCGACTGATGCCTCCCATATAGGCTCGATCTTCCAGTTTCTGGAGGAATTCTTCCGCACTGCCTTCTCCTCGATTGGAGTACTGGACTTTCCATCTCCCGATGAGCTTAGTTAGGCCGTTTGCACCCATCCGGGTTCGTTCTCGGTCACGCCTTGTGACGGGAGAGGATGATCGGTCGCGGTGTCGGTGTGGTGATCGTAGGCGTCCATGGCCTCCATCGTCATCCCGATGAGATCCTGAGCCGGATTCGTTATGGCGGCTCGTCCGATGTCGTTCTCCGCTGTGATCATCATGGTGACGTCTGGGTACAGTCCAGATCTCTTGATTCTGGGAGTCTTCTAGGCGGTGTGCCGATTGTCTGGGGGCGTCCGATCCGGATGACCGGACGTAATCCTCATCCGGACTCCAAAACGGCGTACTTGCTCCTTGTGGGTGTTGACTTCTTCCGCTTTCGTATGAGGGGATCGTGCGCTGATGGACGTCCACCGTGCAAACAGGTCGAGTCATCGTATACGTAACCGTCGTCGTTGTCATGGGGGTAGAGACTGGCACGTCCCGAGGAGGCGTAGGTAATCTAAAGGTAACATTGGATCTACCTCCTCGAGACGTAGATCTCGCACGTGAGTCCGTTAGGGATCCTGTACGATCAAGATCCCTCTCGGTCCGGTCTCGTTCCCGTTGAGTCCGGTCAGTTTCCCGATCAGTCCGGTCGATGTCCCGATCGGTCAGTACGTTGTCTCGTCTCCCATAGTCGTAGGTTGACGGTACGGCATGGAAGCGGCTTGACGTCTCTTGTTGGGGGGTCGATTCTCTAGGGACGCGAGGTTCGTGTTCCGGTCGCGTCCTGCGCCGGTCTCGTGCTCCGCACGTACATTCGAACTCCTCCTCGGGAAGCGTCCGAAGAGTGCTTCGTAGCGGCGGGGATCGTTCTCGAAGGTATCCGTCTCCCGTGAAGTGTTCCCTCGATGATCGGGTGCGGTCGACGGCACGTTCTCGTTCCGTCCGGGGTCCTCTTAATCGTAGCACTTCTTCTTCACTGGAAGGATCAGTGCTGGTCCCCACTTCGTGCCTTCCGCTTCCGGATGGCGCTCCATCTCTTGAGTTGGTCCTTTCCAAACTGATTTGCGTCCGGTAACCACTATCCAACTCGCGATAACGCCGTTCTTCGCTCAGTTCGCACGGCGGTATGACGGCAGGCGCCTGTCGAGTAGTCGCCCTTCGCGGAGGGTCGCGGGTACTTCGCGCATTTCCTTCCCGATTTGGTTCGATCCGTCGATCAGTTTCCATCGCAAGGGAGAAGCGCTCTGGATGTCCCGAATAGGAGGGAAGCTCCTGTTCCGTTCGAGAGAGTCGCTCTTCCCTTGGTCCGGACCCCCGGTCAACGGGTCCTACCAACCTTGATTCCCTTTCAAGGCGAGCGGATCGAACACTGCCGGAATGATGGGAGGATCCGTCGATATCCTCCCAGGAGAAGGACATCCACTCGCTTGCCAATTCAAGGGCGCGTCTCATTATTCCGGATAACCGCGGACTAGTTCGGAAAACACCACGAAAAGCGCGAAGAAAAAGAAAAATACAATTAATAAATGATAATTCTTTTCGACGACCGAGCGCCAATCCGTAGATAGTCGCTTCTTACCAATGCCCGATTCGTTTTCTATTCTCGTTCCGGGGTATCTCCGATCGAATTTCACGTATAAAAAAAATATATCGGATATTCGCCCGAATGGTACCGATGTATAAAAAAGAAATATCGGACCTTCGACCGAATGTTACTTTTGTAAAAAAAAGAAATATCGGAGATTCGACCGAACGTAACGTATGTAAAAAAAGAAAGTATCGGAGATTCACCCGAATGTTACGAGAAGGACAAGGGTTGAGGTACCATGCACTATTTTTCCTTTATTAGACAACACAGACACAGAATAATCTTAGAATCGCCTAATACTGCCGTTGAGAATCGATAAAAATAGATTATTCGGATCCACTAAAGTGTGCGGTGAGTAACGAGAGAGAGGAGAAAAGAAACGTTTAATTCTTTTTCTAAAAGGTAATAAATAAACAAAATACAGAAAAAGAACAGAAAAGAAAAGAAGTGAAAAGAATTTTAACTTTGAACACACGTAAAATAATTAATATAAATTCTTTAATGTTCTGAAACTCGCCGGAACGTCCCGGAAAATTCCAGAAACAAAAGTGAGGTTAGAGAAGCTAACCTTAGCACCCAACACGTGGTAATAGAAATTTCCCGAACGAAAGAAAAGAAATTGTCAGAGGTTTCCAAAACGAATTTCCCGAATTATTTAAAAAAAACCGTTTCTAGTTTATCGTGGGCCCCACGTTGGGCGCCAATTTGTGACGTAGTTGCAAATTGCGCGCAACGTGGGCTAAATCGAAATTTAACGAAAGAACGTTACGAAAAAGAACGAAAAAGAGAACCCGAATTATTTAACGTTTGAATTTTAACGTGGGCCCCACGTTGGGCGCCAATTTGTGACGTGGTATTTCGCGAGGCTCGGGGAACCTCACCACGTGCACTTTAATTGAACCGTTGGGCGCCAGCCAGGATTCGCCTGGCGATGCTGGGTGCTGAAAATTCGGAAAAGGGGGAATCCGGTCGAAAGAAAACTCCCTTGACCGGCGAATCTTAATAACAAAAACCGGATCGGCCGGACAATATATTTCATAAATAATAAAACTTTAAAAGTACAACCAATAAAACAGTTACAAGATACCCGTCCGTTAAACGATCCTAAAATGGCGACCGGACACGAGCCGATTCGCCTTCTCTCTCTCACTCTCTCTTTGTCTCTCACTCGTCCGTTACACACACACACACCAAATACAAGGGAGGACTCCCGGTGAGGCCGGAGGATCCCCCTGGGCACGCTATGATCGGTCCGGCGAGCCGGAACCGCTATTTCGCCGTGGGGAAGAGTAGAAGACTCTTTCCCCGGAACTCTCGGGTCTCTACCGGGCGATCACGAAGCGATCGTGCCAACCGGTAGGCGACAAGTATCCGGATCTCACCAATAAATAAAAGAAAACGAAACAAAAGAAACGATACAAAAGTCGACTAAGTAGCGAAGCTTTCCAAGCTCCGCTCACCAACCTCTTTCCTTTATCGGACACGTCCGCTCGCTCGTCCTTTGCCCAAAATCTCCTCTAGCCTCAAAATGGCGGGCGACTGTAACTACGGGTTGACGTCGATGTTTCCTGACGGACGCCGAGCACGAGAATGGCCGCTGCTTCTTCTCCGATGATCGTTGCCGTGGAGAGCCAAAGGGAGGGGGAAGATCGACCCGGATCGTAGCGCCTGGTTACCAGCTGGCTCCGTCCGGTGCTGCCCTCGGTACTAACAGCAATCCCCTAGGCCGCGCGGGAGGATTCGAAATGATCGAATCTCGGTTCCCTCCTTCCGGTCGTTGCATACGCCGGGACTGTCCGGGATCGGTTGGGGAGGCTTTCCTGTCCGGAGTCGTTTTCGTATCCGTGGATTCCTCCGTTCCTTAGTATGGGAAGGAGGTATTTCCCTCTGAACGATGATCGTACGGATGAGCCTCCTCGAATTGTCCCGCGCAGACAAGATGGCACCGGTCCTAGTTCCCTCCGCCCCCGCGCATTCGTGGATCGTGCCGTCAATCTCCGATCGATGTTGCGATGATAATGGAAGAATAAAAGAACGAGGCGGAAAAACGATATTTTGAGGTTGGTGTGCCCAGGGGTGACAATGTGCCTCGCCGATTACAGAGAATCCCGGTTTTCACCCCGATTCCCGTGCTTGACGTACTTTTCCCGGTAAGCCTTTTTATTTAAACTATTTGGATGGGGTTCGTAAAAACCCCATCACAGTATATAAACATGTAAATAAACCGGTGTGTACCACCGGTGGCTCATCCCATCGCATGGGGCAGACAAGAATGTACCACCGGTAGTACATCCCGTCGCGAACGTGTTAAAAAGCAAATGTCGTTTCACTTGCATTACAACGACTTTGGGCAGACTTTTATGTTGCTCCAAAAAGTCATCGATACTTTTATCGATTGTTTGTACTGTTTCTGCATCGAGTCTGTGCATGTTACACGCACGAGACTCGATATTGTGGCTTTGCTGTTCTTTCAACCACGATGTTAAATCGTTTAACTTTTCTGTGGAGCTACAATAGAAATATTAATCAATAATCATCAATATTTCGAAAATTATTTGAAAATTTGACGATCCTAGATACTCACCCTTCATCGATTAATTCATGTTCATGGAAAATGTCATTTTTAACGATCTTACCTAATCGTTCAAAGACTGTTGGAAACTTTTGCATGTAACCACGTACCACATCTATTGCTTTTGGACTATAAAGCCATTCTCCAGATTGGTCTTTCGTGGTATATCCTGAAACTTGCAGAGAAAAAGGGTCTTTTCAAAAAATATATATTTTTAACAATTAATTATTAAATAAAATCTTTATCTTATTCTATTATAATTATACACAAAAGTGAAATAAAACATAAAATAATTCAAAATTGCTCTAAAAACCGCGTAACTCGCAAAGCACTGCTGCAATTTTTTTGCGCATAACTCGTAATTCGCGTAACACAAGTATCGCGTAACTCGAGGGATACCTGTAATTTGTAACTTTAAATATACTTAACATTTTTCTTAATCTCACCTCTTCGTTCTTCTTGCTGTACTTGAAATTTAACCCAGTATCGTTTTGTAATCCCGTTAGCCCAGCCGTTGGGATGCGATATTGCCATTCGCATACTGACCCTGCATGTCCTTGTGATTCTGTTGGTTGAAGTCTAAATTTGGTTGTGGCATGATTCTCATTGCTACTTTAACCCTTCCGTTCTTTGGATTAACGCCCGGCTTTATGACCTGAAATGAAAATTTAGAAAAATATAAAGAGATTAATGAAAAATTTAAAGAATTTCAGTCATTTTTTATTTCAACAGCTAAGAAAAAGAACTATACCTCCCCAAAAGCTCCGTAATGTGGATATCCCAACATAAAGCAAACGCTTTTCGCTATGAAAATGTCGAAAATAGGCTTATACGGTACAAACTATGGATCTGCAACTGCGATGTTCTCAACAATAGCCTGATAAGCGTATATGTTTGTTATTTCACTCCATTGTTTCTCCAGACGTATTTTTCCGTGTGTACCACAAGCATAACTCTGGGAAAAAAAACTGGGAAAAAATCAATGTTTTCGTATTCCAGTTTCTTCATGTAATAGTCTCGGTTATGTAAAACGAACTCAATATTATACATGTCACTATCCGAATCATGATCCAAGATCTTCTTCATCGGAATGTCCTATTAACTGCATTTAAAATTGTTAATAATTAGTCTCCAAATATTTTATAGCCTTTCATTTTTTTACAAAACGAAAAAAGTGGAAAAATGCATTTTTTACAAAACGAGTTGGAAAAATGCATTATATTTTCGAAACTTAATTCACTTTCTAATTTTAGAAATTTTTCAAATCGAAAATTAAGGAACTTCTTCAGGTGAATCTTCAAATCTCTTACAGCTAATCCGATCGACACCTGTAACTTTTCTTCCTGTTTTGCCTTCGAAATATATTTCAGGTCTGCATAATTCTCGGCAAATTGTTCCATATCGACTATACTTAATTTTTCCATGAATGTTTGCACGAAGTGATCCAATTTCAATGTACCAGCTTCGTTTATAAAACCTGTGGCATAGAATCAAATTTACAAGTTATAAACATTATAAATCTGTATTTTATATTGTCGAACAAGTACAGAAGAGCATCTTTGAAATGGACCAAATATGTAATAACATGTCAACCTATTAGGATAGGTTGACTTGTTATTGCTTATTTCCGTCCAAATAATAGATCATGCTTTGTTTCAATTAATCGTATGATTTATTGTATGCCTTGTTCCATTTTTTCTTGATTAAAATGTAGCGGTAATATAAACGATTCTTTAAAAAAAAAGAGAAGAAACATTGATTTAAAAAAAACGATTCCACTCACTTTCCAAGGTGGGTAATACTTCCATGTAGGCGTGATATATTACTGGCAGTGCACCTTGATTAATGTGTAAATTTCGTAAATCAGGTGTAAAGTCATTTCCCACCAGAAAACCCATTAAAACCCAATCATCAATCATTTTTTCGATATCAAAGGGAAACGACAGTTTATCTTTGACTGATGAAAATGCGTGTTCTTGAGAAAAAAATAGAAAATGAAACAAAATTTCAATGAGTTTCTCCAATTTAATAGAGTTGCAAGAGAATCAATTAAAAAGTGAGTACGAAGAAGTCATACGATTTGGCTCGGAATTGTACCTCAACCTCTTCCTGACCTTTAACTTCGGGTTCCTCGAATAATACTCTCACTTATTTGTAATTCCAGTCCTCGGGAACTGCGTATTTCCTGGTATCAAGGTTTTCCAAAATTGTCTCCAGGTTTCTGTGGGTTCTTATCAATTCCAAGGCTTTCTTCGGGCCGATTCCTTTTATGCTACTGGTGTAGTCACAGCCGAGCAAAATGCAAAGGTCGATGAACTGAAATTTTCAATGGGTATTAATTAATGTTAAATTAAATATTAAAACAAATATTAAATTCGTGATTTTCCTTACCTTACCTTAAATAGTGTTATAGTGTTGTCATTGTCATTTTCTCGTATTAATACAGTTTCGCCTTTTTCCGGAATTGTTTTGTTTTCTCACGCTTTTTATTATTTGCCCGATTGTAGCTGCGTCCTACGAAAGTCCCCATCGCTACGACGTAAAAGTGTAAGATGCGCCTCGTCAGATCTTTTCGGTGCAGAGTACACCCAGCAAGAGGCATGCTATCGTTCGTCGATAGTACATCCATCACTTCGAATATACTGTTTGTAGAGAGATGGAGATCCTTTCCAATGACTGAATTGAACGCGTGTTCTATAGTTTTCAACACACTGAACAGCGTTTTACTTGGATATCTCAAATCTCCTTTGCTCATTAGAGAAATTAGGCTGTTCCTCTCGTGCTGTTCGTCACTTCGAAGAGCTTCGAAACAGTCAATGCAATCTCTCGTCGATGTCATTTTTCGCGCGACGTAACCTGCCATATATGCTTGGACATACGTCCCATAATCTTCGCAAGGAGATATTTCAGCTAAATTCTCCGTATTGCTTACGTTCGAATCGTCTGAAACGTGGCAATTTTTGATAATTTTGTCGAGGCGCTCGAGCCATTCGTCCTTTTCTTCATTCACAGTCGGGGCATCTTGAAGGCTTATCAAAGTGTTCAGGATCTCCGTTGACGAAACATTGCTTCCTCTTGGAGGTTTAATAAGGGAATACATACTGAGAAGTCTGAAAACACCAGCACACTGTGTTGCATCGGGATGATGGTTGCTGCCGCATGCACTTCGCATCATGCCATTGAATCGCTGAAAGTACAACATAGGTTGAAAGCTCTGATAAATGAGCGGATCATTAACACATATCGTAAAACCATTAACCAAAGACAGAACACACAAGGATTACGAAATATACAAATTGTAGTTCGTAGGTTGTTGAGAACTAAAGCGGGTATACATGCAGTAAATTAAATGAAAATACACAAGAGCTTGTTAGCAAAATAACAGTTGTTTATACAAATCTTATATCTATTGTTCAGTTTTTTAGGATAATATTGGCATGCGCATGTAAATAAAGTATACTCTTCTTAATATTGAAAAGAATAGAAATACCTATTATAATAAGCTTCAGTTTACAATGAGACTCTCGTGAGCAACCATCTAACATAGACCGCGCAAAACTACCGAAGCCGATGCGACAAAAAAGGCCCCGCCTTTTCTCTCTGAACACATGCGCACTGATGCCCAAAGTTAGCTAGTGTAGACTATGTGAGCACCCAAAAACTACTCTAACATCTATTACATACAATACGATATTTTTCACCATTACTTTTACAGTAGGGGCAAATGCAGGAATTACGGTGCCTGACGATGAATCCCTTCAATTACAGCTGAATTCGCTATAATTCCGAAGTTGAACACCTAAATATATTGCCGATATTACCGTACCTTCAATACTTTTCAGCATTGACAACATGAGCGATAAGATGTGTCAGTAGGCTCAACTTTGCGTTGCATCCGATTAGCCAAGGATATTGTTACGTCCTAAGACCAGAGAAGCGCTCTTTTTTTAGGGAACAAGGTAGCTTTGTGTTCCTAGGGATAGGAGCATGCGTCAAACATTTGGCTGCACTTTACTTTGGGGAACCAAAAATTACGAACATTTTTTTTACCATTTAGTAGTTTTTAATGTTCGGATTACGAAAATCTATGTTAAAATGTTAGGAATCCAACGGTTAAAAAGTTACGCATGTGTAAAATTGAGCATTTTTGACATATTTCACTAGTTAATCCGCCGCCATATTGGCTTTTTTCGATGCTCCATTGGCCAATTAGGTCGGTAATTTCTGTTATAAACAGACTATCATAGATGGCGTTAGGGGTTGTTAATGTCTTAGGGGTAGCTTTCTAAATGTAAGGATTCGTAGGAGGGATGCGTAGTCAAGGAAGCCTGGTATAAGGGTCTTGAGACCACCCGCATATGGGGTTTATGGCAGGAACGGTCAACTTGAGCAAAAACAGACCCGGCATTCGTAACTTTATTGTTACCAGTCACGTCTCTTTTTTATTACTATTTCTTCAAGTGCATTCCTTTCCAAAATCCATTCCCGAACTGTTAGCTACATAAACCATACTACCCATACTACCCGTTACCTTAGGAGCTTCACTGTCACATCTGCACAACACATGTATTAGAAAGTTATTTTCTTTAGATTTTATTTAATTTAGTTCGGTGCGTGTGACAGCTTAGTCTAAAGAAGAGTAAGTTATTTAGTTTAAACAAATGGTTCTATTGGCGTTTCCTGCCGTTTATGCGCTTGCCGACATCTGTTCGAGCTCAAGACGTAACAAATTATAAGTTAGAACACGAACATAGGAACGATAGTTAGGTTTTTCTACTCGTCATGCGCGAATTGAATGCGTGCGCGTCATGCGTGCGAATCAATCAGAGAATGGGTAGAAGCAATATGGCGTCGTAAAAACCTTTCAAAGTACGCCTAAAACATACATATTTATAAACTTCTATCTTTTAAACTATTGGTTTTCTGAACTTTTAACTTGTGTTTTCGAACTTTTCAGGTCAAAAACTACAAGATGTGATAAGTTTTAAGGACATGTCAAAGTCTCCGGCGGACTTCGACGGGGTCGGTATGGTAGAGCCCGCCCGCAATTACCGCATTTACCGAACGGTAAGAGCGAGCGCGGACGCGAGATGGCACTGCCTGTATGAGGCTTTGCCATCACGCATCACCTACCCATACTACTGATTTGATTTTTCGAGCGTGCCTGAGCACGCTCGACGGCTCAATTCACCGTTTACACTCGATTTCAGCGTTCTAAAAGCTGCAGATGTACCGTATCGAAAATTTGAAATGTATTTCAAATTCTCGATACATATGTATGTACTGAGAATTTGAAATGCAAATCAATTTTTCGATAATCGAGCGTAACAAATGGATTTCAATATTTTCGAACGGGCGTCGCATTATTGCACTTGCATGTAAATTGTTTTTTACATGTAAACATGCATTTTGCTTCGCCCAAAAAGTCTGTTATTTAAAAAGGGGTCCCTCCAACGCCCCTTTTCGTGAGACACAACCAATAATTGTATAATATTTCGTCTCCCCGATCCCATTTGACATAATATTATGAAGCATGCAATGATTTTTTCACAGCGGTTCATAAATGTACCGCTATGAAATCAATGTTATCAACGTTGTCGTTACGCAATGAGGATACGTATTACGCTGCAAATATTCGTAATTCGGCGTCAGTACATTAGAGCCCGCCCGTAATTACCGCATTTATTGAGCGGTAAGAGCGAGCGCGGCCGCAAGATGGCACTGCTTGTACTAGGCTTTGCCGTCACGCATCCCCATCCATTCATTTTCCGGTGACTGAAATCGGCGGCATCTGACTATTTTGTCAGAGAATCACAGTTTCTTCGGAACTGTGTAACAGAAACATGTTTCTGCTTGCTAGCATGCAGCTAGAATAATATTATTATTTACCAGAGTAAAGTTACAATGCAAAGCAAATTATGCTTTGACATTGTCGAAGGGGCTCCATCCTCGTCCACTTCCGTGAGATTCAACCATTCATAGTCCATCTCCCCGATTTGCGGCACCTGATTATACCGTCAGAGGCTCACAGTCTCTTCTAAACTGTGTAACAGAAACATGTCTGTGTTTCTGCATGCTCACAATGACCGGTACTGTAAATGCTTACAGTAAACTGTACACAGACCGTGTATACAGTGAGTACAGACATGAAAATTCAGTCTTACTTTAACTTTCATTTTTGCGTCACGAGACGCACCGGTCATTGTTAGGGCTTTTTGCCCCTCAACCGTTCATCGCACGATTTCGAGCGATGGTTTGATAACGATCGAAGCGAGGTAAACTCTTTTTTGCAAGCCTCGCAAGTAAATTTTAGGCACGATTTTTGGTGCTGCACGAGATCGTACCTTGTAAAGTCTGTGCCGCAACCGGCGCACTTTACAAGTATTACATGCCTTTCCTTTTCATGGCGATCAAGGTCTACGACCATCTTGCCACAAAAGGAACATGCCTTTTGTCGCAGGTTCTCCTGCGTGGCATGAGCTATGCGCATGTGACGCATCAAGTTTTTATCATGGGAAAAAAACTTGTCGCACACTGTACACTGATGCTTTGTGGCATGAGCGGCCTTTTGGTGCTTATGCAGCAAATTCTTAGTGGCGAAATTGCTGTCAAAAGTATCACACTCGTGCGTGATCCTCGGCTTACCAATTATTACGCGTATGTTTACGTCCGTATTGGTAGGCAGAGGAGCTAACCTTGTGGCTTTGCATTTGCAGAGTGTGTGCAATGTGTTGAAAATGTTCCACTCATTGCTTCCCACATTTATCGCCTCGGCAATATTAAGGCCCATGTTAAAGACCTCGTGAAGTACGCCGTATCTAACATATAGCAAATCACCAGCGTTTTGAATCACAAATTCGTAACGAATATTGTGATCATCCAAAAAGCGTGGTGTTAAAATCGTGTTTTTGTGATGCAGTGGCAAATCACAAGTTTTTACTTGTTCGTCGCTGCCATCGACGTTTTGCCGCTGCTCTCGCAATACTTCAGCAACAATATTATTTGTTCGCTGATAATGATCTTTATGAATGATCATCCAAACCTTAGGTTTGCCGGCATGCAATACATTTACGCTGTCGGCGATGCCGTCTTCGACGTGCATTTCCGTACTGCTGCCACCGGTTCCAACGTAAAACATTGGCTGGTTAATGGCAGCGCAATCACCCATTTGCGCATTAACCTCCGGTTTGAGGTGAGCACTAATGCCACTCAGACAGCTTTCGACGCTTTGGGGCGCAGAAACAGCGTTATAAATGTAAAGGAACGTGCGTTCCTTGGAAGCATGCAAAAAATATTTTTCTATAAAACATGCAATACTCGCCTGATTTACTAGAGTACCTCCACTCTCCAGTTCACAAACGTCATGCAGACGTTTCAATACTTCTGCGTGAAGTATTCGAGGACTGGAGTTTTTCCTCAGGCTATCCTCCATCCTCACCATGTTCTTTTTATAAACATGGTATTCCTTTACAGTCGTCATTGACTGCAAACAAGCCGCATTGACGACATCGTCCTCGACCCCTTCGTCGAATCGGAGTACCTCATCCGATGTGAGGACGACATTTCGAAACTGTAATACAAACATTTTTGTTAGAAAAAGTATGTCAGAGAAAATAGTGAAAACTTCAAAAAGAGAGTCCCCAATACTATTGACTAAAATAGTTCGATAACTTGAAACATAAAACTCATCGAGAAAAGTGTTTCAGATACAAATTTTAGGATTTTCCCGAATCTATCCGGTAGGGACTTTCAGTTCGACCTTTACCGTGACCTTGAATATAATTCGAAAATGAAGGTAATTTTTACAAACGAAACGTCCCTTTTTGACATCGGCAATAGGTA
Organism: Gasteruption jaculator; assembly: GCA_949825005.1. Classification (NCBI taxonomy): domain Eukaryota; kingdom Metazoa; phylum Arthropoda; class Insecta; order Hymenoptera; family Gasteruptiidae; genus Gasteruption; species Gasteruption jaculator. The sequence continues at coordinate 56,482 of CATKWD010000083.1, forward strand.
GAGCGGGAAATTTTACGTTTAAGTATGTACTCAGGTCATAGGTCCAATTCGAACTTGAAGATCAGTTTCAAATCATTCAATTTGAAACTAGATCTGCATAACACTGAGAACTGAAACTTTTCAAATTTTTTTATTATGACCAAAAATACCTATTCCTATATGACACATTAGTACTGTTTTTATGTATGACCTTGACGATGATCTTCATGATTATTGAATTTTGAGATTTGTTCTTTGTAACTAGTATTTCCGAAAATCAATAAAAGATTAGGCCAATCAATCAGTAACATCATGACTTGCCACAGTATTAGTTTCTTACTATTGATAAATATAAGAAACCTAATTCGCAATTATACATTTCCGAAAAAACTACTCACAAAGAATAAATCTCAATATGAAATAATCGTGAAGGTCAGATATTTTTAGCCATTACAATAAATTTGAAAAGCTTCTATGCTTAGAGGTATTCAGGTCTAATTTCAATTTGAATGACTTTAAAGTGACCTTCAAGCCCGAATTGAAACATATGACCTAAGTACATACTTTAACGTAAAATTCCCCCCTCTATCGATTGCCGCTGTTAAAAAAAGGGTTTCCAATTCAAAAAAATTTCCTTGACCTTCGACTTCCATTCGAAGTCATGGTTAAGGTTAAATCCAATGTCACCATCTGATAGGTTCAAAAAAACTCTATAACTTTTATCTGAAACAGGTTTCTCGATCAGATTGATGTTTCAAGTTATTGAACCGTTCCGGGCCTTTCGTGACACCCTGTGTAAAAACTGAAAATAAAAGTAATTTTGAATGTCATAAAGGGGTTATACCGTTTATTTAAGTTAAGAAAATTGTCTTTTTATCCTTTCGCTAATGATTTATCAAGAAAAAAAGTAACAATTGCATCTTTTTGAAATTTTCAATCAAGTATTTTAATTTATTAATTAATTAAAATTCATTTAAATAATGTAATTATTATTTCCCATAAACCGTATTTCAATTAATTTTTTACATTTAATTTAATCAAATTCATTAATTAATATAAACATATTTAATAAAATTTAAATTTTATGTAATTAGAAAAATGAGTTGAGATACAGTTCTTAAAAAAATTAATTAAAGTAATTTCGTCAATTTCAATTAGTTTAATTTAATAATATTACAATTTAATCATTTTTTCCAAATAAACTGTTCTTGAATTAATTTCTTAAAATAAATTAAAATTAATTTAAAAAAATGATTTATTTAAATACTTGATGAGAGTTTTAAAAAGATGCAATACTTAGTTTATATTATTATCCTGAAAATAAGAAGTTGTTCTTTTGATTCTGCATATAAGGCTATTCTGGTGTTACATAAAGTTTCGGGTTGTATTATCGAAGCCTTCTGCAGATTAAAATTTGTTTTTGGAAAGTTATATAATATCTGTACTAGATTTAAATTTTATAGTTAATTACAATACAATATATAGTTAATTAGACTTCCGTTTCCGGTCGGAGCTAAGCGAGTGTGACAGTTAGAGGTAGTACAAAGTGAGAGAGAGTGCAGGGTAAAGTGAGAGAGTGCAGGAAAGAGGAGGTGCGTGGGTGGAAGAGAAGGTGAAGGTGTGTGAGTGGGAGTGAAGGTAAGGTGGAGATGTGTAGGAGAAAGGAGAAAGAGTGACTGAAAGTGTAGCGGAGAGTGAGGTTAGGGTGCGGCGGGAAAGAGGAAGAGGGAAAGTAAGGGAGGTGGAAAAGTGTGGAGTATAAGTGAGGGTGGAAAAGGAAGGGAGAAAGGGAATAGTGGGGAAGGAAAGGGTTAGAAGGGCGTCAAGCGAAAGGACAAAGGTGGGCGGGAAGGAGGGGAAGGGTAAGGGGAGAGTAGAGGAAAGAAAAGGCGGGAAAGACGGGCGAAGAAAATAGTGTGGGGCGACGAGGACAGTTGGCGGCGGGTTAGAGAAGCGGGAAGCTGAAGAAAGTAGGTCGGTAAAGTAGGCCAGGCGGGAAAGTCAAGTGAGGAAGGATGGAAGGGAAATCTGAGAGTGAACGCGAAGGGCCCGAAAGGAGGAGGGGGAGACCCACAAATGCGGAAAGGTTAGGGAGATTCGGGAGGGAAAGGGCAAAATCGTGCAGCGGGTTGGATAAATTGTGGAAAAGGAAGAGGGATGCAGAGGAGGAGGGGAAGGTACAGGTGGAGGCGGATGCTTTTAAAAAAAGTAAGGTGACGAAGAGGTCAGCGCAGAAAGGGGGTGAGGAGGAAAGAGGGGAGAGTTCGGCGATGGGGGAATTGGCGGACCTAATTAGGGAAACGGCGGGGTCGCTGAGGGCAGAGATAAGAGGGATGAAAGAGGAACTAAAGGAGGAGATGAGAAAGAGGGAGGAGGAGTGGAGAAAAGAGAAAGACGAGATATGGGAAAGGATAGAGAAGCTGGAGAGGATTGTAGAGGATGGAAGGGGGAAAGGGAGGGAGGAGGAGAGAGCAGGAGGGGGGAGGAGATGAAATTGTTAGAGGAAAGGATGAAGGGGACGGAAAGGAAGATGGAGATGGCGGATAGAGAGGAGAGAAGGAGAAATGTGGCGGTGAGGGGACTGAAGTTGGGGGTGGGGGAAGTGCTGGGGAAGCTGAGGGAGAAGTTGGAGGGTGGGGGATAAAAGGAGAGGTAGAGAGCGCGAGAAGAATGGGGGGAAGAGAGATAGATGTGGTGGTGATGAAAATGGGGAGCATGGAAACAAAAAGGGAGATAATGGCGAAGAGAAGGGAGATTTGTGCGATAGGAGTGAGGATAAAGGACGATTTAACGTGGAAGGAAAGGAGAATGCAGTGGAGATTGAGGGAGATAGCGGGGAGGGAGGAAAGGAAAGGGATGGTAGGAGGGTGAGGGTGGGATATGGCAAGATCTGTGTAGACGGCATTTGGTGGAAGTGGGATGAGGAGGAGGAACAACTGAAAGATTGGAGAGGTAATAAGAGAGAGGAGACGCGGGAGGCGGGGCAGGGAAACGAGGGCAGGGGGATGGGGAGAGGGGGAGGTTGAAGAAAGGTGGAGGGAAAAAGAGTGAGAGGGAGGGGGGAGTGAGGATAGCGTTTTGGAACGTGGCGGGGCTGGGAAATAAGGACAGGGATTTCTGGGAGGGGATAAGAGAGTACGACGTGGTGGTGGGGATGGAGACATGGCTGGGAGAGAAAGGGTGGGAGAGGATCAAAGGGAGAGTCCCGTGGGAGTTCGAGTGGTGGTTACAGTGGGCGACGAGGAGGAGCAAGAAGGGAAGGGCGATGGGGGGGATGATAGTGGGGATTAGGAAAGGAATAGAGGGGCCAGACGGAGAGAGGGAGGAGGAAGGGGAAGTGTCACGACCGTCGAGTTCCTAGGGCTGCACGGGCCTGAAGGGCTCGTGGTCTTACCGGCCCTGCGAATCCCAGAACAGGAAACCCTTCCCTGATGCTTCTCCCAATTGCAACGGCAATCGGAATCGGTATCTGCCGCTGGGTTTTCCCCTCCTTGAGATTCCTCCCAACGGCGTGCAAAAAGACGCGGCTCTATATAGCTACCGATATTGCTCAAATCTATTTACTCCCTAACTGCATTCCGACCTGCTCAGTTCAGGGATACTTCGTGGGTTCTCAGGTAGCTACCAATAGGAATAAATAGAACGAAGTTATGGTAAGACTCTAAGCGAACAAAATATATTTATATAATAAAGAATTCAACATATACTACAAAATAGGCACTTCGAATCTCTTACAGGCTTGCGGCTGCACTCCTACCATTCGCGCTAAATCGCATCATCACAGAATACTGACTCACTCGTCAATCATACAAAACGCGGACTCTCTCATACCCAATCTACAGTAATTCGTCGCTAATAGTATTCAACAGCTGATACTCTGACTGACGTCATAAACATAATCCTCGCCTTATAGTTTCTATAAAAGTCTATTTGGCTACTTATCGACAGCTGATCCAGGTACGCTATCCCCGCTTGAAGTATGGTTGTCTCCCTTCAGCATACAGCGTAGAGTCGGCTCACGCCGTCTTCCTTACTCTCCTGGGTTGGCTCGTCGCTGACGTCACGTCCCACAGTCAGACTCGTCCCTCGCCGCTTCGGCCGACCTTGGGCCCCGTCGGCGTCCTGTGCATCCTTCGGATACACGGCGTAGAGAAGGGGCGACGGAAACCCTGCGTGTTCCGTCCCCGATGCACCTGAACTCGGCCTTATGCACCCAAACCCCTAATCAGGATGGATGCTCTGATTAGGGTTTGGGAATTCCTACGGGAATTTCTCGGCCTTTGGAGTTCGGTCTACTTCCCGGTCCCAAGTCCTTTGCGGGAGTCGACTGGTGGAGGGCTTATTATTAGCCTCCTCTCAGAGTTCCAGAATTCCGGGAACTCCACAGTTGATGTTCCGGACTCGCCTCTGCTCGTCCCGAGCGAATGACGGTTCCTGAGTTTTACGCCCTCCGTAGCTGGTCAGGATAGGCGGCTCCTCACCCTTTATGACAGGTCACTACTTCACGGGTAAGTCCCTTTAACAATGTCTATTCGTCTATGTATCCCGGAGAACGATCACTTATCCCGTGGGAGTTTGGTAACGTACCAAACTCCGTATTCGCGGCGACTCGTTTACGCGGTTCTTAATCGCGACTTAAAATTCCGGAATCCCTCTAAGTCACCGAGGTTAACTTAATCACCGAGTCCCGTAACTAACTGTCTCTAGGGTAACTTGTACGAAAGTCTCGACACGTAACACGTCGTCGAGAGTCGAACTTCCAAAAGGAAAGAGAGAGCGAGCCCCGGTGGGCTCGCTAATTTAAAGCCGCGGCTCCCTCGAACGTTCTCGAGGGCCGCGGTTTTTCTGTACCCCTGATTCGAGCTCCGGTGAATAGCTTTGGAGTTTTTCTCACCGAAGCTTCGATAAGCTTCTTCGTTCGACTACTTCGGTGCGCTTGCAAGTGCATTCATGATCTCGCGGCCACTCTTCTAATTCACGAGGAGCTATCGTTTGGTACCATCCTCGATCTCCTCGTGCAATTAGAAGGGTGCATTTTGCACCTTGCTAATCCTGGCTATTGTTTCCCACCCGGACTCGTGCGATTGTCTTACAATGGTCTTTGCTCCGCCTGATCCCCTTCCTGACGCGAGGTACCTCCTGTATTGAGGACATTGAACCTCATTGTCAACGCGGCGCGTGGCATTTCTTATACCGATTTTCTTAGCCTGCGGCTAAGAAAATTCTCGACGCTTCGAAATCGATGATTTTCCAGGGGCGAGGCAGCCTTAGCAAAACTGCCTCGTCACAGAAGGTATAATAACACAAGGATTTAATGTAGGGGGAAGGACTGGAGGGTGGTGGGGGTGTATGTAAACGGGGATATGGACAAGAAGTTAGAGAAACTGAAGGGATGGATGGAGAAGAGTGAGGAGGAGGAGATGGTTCTGATAGGGGGAGATTTCAATGCAAGAATTGGGGGGCTGGGGGGAGGCTTTGGGGGGGGGGGGGCGAAGAGAGGAGATCTAAGGATGGGAAGACAAACGCGGAGGGGAGGAGACTAGTAGAAGTAATGGAAGCAGCAGGGTGGGGGGTACTGAACGGTTGCATGGAAGGAGATGAGGAAGGGGAATTGACTTTCACCGGGGGGAGGGGGGAGTCGGTATTAGACCTGATGTTCGCGAGGGAAGGGGTAAAGGAAGCGTGCGGAGGGATGGTGGTTGGGGACAGGGTGGACTCTGACCATCATCCGGTGATTGTCACGTTGAAGGGGGGAAGAGAAATAAAGCGGCGGGAAGGAGAGAAGGGGAGTAGAAGAGGGAGGAGAAGATTAACAGAGAAGGACAAGGAGGAATATAGAGTGAGGACGGAGGGGTTTGAGTTGGGAGAGGGGTCGGTTGAGGAGGGATGAGCAGGGTTGAAGAAAAGAGTAGAGGAGGAGATGAGGGAGAGGGTAAAGGGGAAAGAGGAGGGAGATAGGGGTGGGAAAAGGAGGGGGTGGTGAGACGAAGAGTGTGCGATAAAGAAAAGGGAGGTTAGAAGGAGGCTGAGGGACTAGAGGAGAGGAAAAGGAGAGAAAGGGGAGTTTAGTAAGGGGAAAAGGGAGTTTAGGGAGTTATGCGAGAGGAAAAAGAAGGAGGAGGAAGAGCGATTTATAAGGGAGGTGGGAGAGGTAAGGAGCGACGCAGGGGTTTGGGCACTGTTAAGTAAAGAGAGGGAGAAAAGGAAAAGGGTCAACGAAAATATAGAGATGGAAGATTGGAAAAGTTATTTCATGGAGGGACTAGGGGGAGTTGACCATAAGGTTGTGCAGGGAGGGGGAGGAAGAAGGAGGGAGGAGTTGGAGGGAATAGGGTGGGAGGAATTCGGAAAGGTTTTGGGGAGAATGAGAGAAGGGAAGGCAGCGGGGAAGGATGGGATAGGGAACGAGGAGTGGAGGTTTGGCGGGCGGGGTATGAAGGAAGGGGGATGGAAGTTATGCAATAGGATGTGGGAGGGGGGCGGGTGGTCAGAAGAATGGGAAGAGGAGATCGTAGTACCGGTAGTGAAGAAAGGGGAAGGGAAGAGGGTGGAAGATTACAGGGGGGTAACGCTAATGCCTACACTGTATAAGACGTACGCATCAGTGTTGACGGGGAGACTGGAGAAGGAGGTGGAAGAGAAAGGGGTACTAGGGGAATGGCAGGTTGGGTTCAGGAAAGGTATGGGTACGATGGATAACATTTATACGCTAAACTTTGTAGTAGGAAAGGAATTAGAGAAAGCAGGGGGGAAAGTGGTGGCATTGTTTCTAGACCTGAAGGGGGCATTCGACGCTGTAAATAGGGAGATCCTGTGGGAGACAATGAGGAAGAGGGGGATAAGGGAGGGACTGGTAGAGAGGGTGGAAGAGATATATAGGGAGGTAAGGAATAGGGTGAGGGTGGGGGAGAAGCTGAGTGGGGTGTTTTGGACAGCGAGAGGGGTAAGGCAGGGATGTCCTCTGAGTCCGCTTCTATTCAATATACTTGTATCGGACTTGGAGGACAAGCTTAGAAAGATAGGGAGGGGAGGGGTCAGAGCGCTAGCATATGCGGACGACGTAGTGGTTTTGGCTGAATGTGATGAGGATATGAGGGTAGTGATGGCAGAGCTGGAGGAGTATTTCGAGGGGAAAGGGTTAAAAGTTAATACGCGGAAAACGAAGGTAATGAGATTCAGGGAGGGGGGGGAAGGATGAAGAAGGTGAGGTGGTGCTGGGCAAGGGAGGAAATAGAGGAGGTGAAGGAGTTTAAGTACCTGGGTTATGTGTTCAAGAGGAATGGGGGACAAGAAGCACACGTGAAGGACAGGGTAGCGAGAGCGGGGGGGGGTGGGGGTGATGAGACAGGTCTGGAGCCTGGGGAAAAGGAAGTTCGGGAGGAATTGGGAGAGGCGGATATGGTTATTTGACGTTTTAGTGTGGTCGGTGTTAAGTTATGGGGTGGAGGTGTGGGGGTGGAAGGAGGGAAAGGAGGTAGAAGCGCTGGGGGAAAGGTATTTAAAATGGGTATTAGGGGTGGATTGGAGGACGCCGGGATATATGGTGAGGGAGGAATTAAAAAAAGAGAAATTAAGGACGAGGGCGGGAAGAAGAGCATGGGGATTCGAGGAGAGGCTAAGGGAGGGCAGGGGGAACGAGTGGGCAAGGAGGTGCTGGCAGGAGGTGCGGGCAGGGGAGGGAAGGGAAAGGAAATGGTAGAAGGAGAGGGAGGATTTCTTCAAGGAGAGGGGGAGGAGGGCTGTTGTGGTAGAGAATGAAAGGGTGCAGGGGAAGGGGAGGTATGAGGAGCTGGAAAGGGAGGACAGGAGCAGACAAGAAAGGGACAGGGGAGAGAGGATAGGTGGGTCGAAATATAATAGGTGGTATAAAATGGTGAGGGTTGAAGGGATTCCGGGATACCTAAAGAAGGGATGGGCAGAGGGAAGGTGGGGGAGGATAGCGAGATTCAGGATGGGTGGGGAGATGAAGGAGGGGAGATATTGGGAAAGGGAGGAAGACAGGATGTGTAGATTGTGTGGAGGGGAGGAAGAAGGGTGGGAGCATGTATTAGAAAGATGTATGGTAAGGGGGGTAGCAGGGGAGGAGGGGATGGGGACGGGGGATAGGGTGAGGGGGGTGTTGGGAGAGGGAGGGGAGGAGTGGAGTGGATGAGATGGTTGGAGGAGGAAAGAAAGAGGAGCGTGGAAGGCGGGGGGAAGAGGGGGAGTGGAAGCAAGGAGGGATAAATGGAGGGGATGAGGGGTGAGTGGGGAAGATGAGAGGTGATAGGGAGGCGCGAGGTAAGGGTGAAAGTGAGTGAGAGGGTTGGAGGAGATACAAAGGGGACAGCATACGCCGGAAACGGAGGGCCAGACGGCGGGCTCTCTCGGTATCTCTCGTGCGGAAGTAGGCGGAAACATAGTCTGTAGAAGCGTTTCGCGGAGGTTGTGTGAGCGTGGCGGCGGTTAGGCGAGGCGTTGCGTTATATTTAAGTTAGTCTATAAGTTAGTGTAATTATTTTGGAATATCCCTTCTTTGACCGTAGGTATTAAATGAATATGTAATTTCTTCAATCTTTCGGTCTTAGAATTTTTTTATTGATAAATTTGTTGTGTTGACGTTTCGACAACTAATACGTTGTCATCTTCAGAACTTTTGATTTTGATTGTTGTTTTCTTCTCGATCCATGTTCATCTCGTATCCTGCTTCCCTTTTTATCGACTGTCCGAATACCCCTTCTTTGATATTCCGAAATAATTCAACATCGGACAGTCGATAAAAAGGGAAGGAGGATACGAGATGAACATGGATCGAGAAGAAAACAACAATCAAAATCAAAAGTTCTGAAGATGAAAACGTATTAGTTGTCGAAACGTCAACACAACAAATTTATCAATAAAAAAATTTTAAGACCGAAAGACTGAAGAAATTACATATTCATATAAAATTTTAATCTAGTACAGAAAATTACATATCTTGTGTTACACAAGAATATCCTTATATACAGTCGTTTATAACCAAAAAAATACACGAAATATAATTACTACAATACAACTCACTGAATACTTTATTTAGCAATTTTAGTATATTAAAAATAATTACTCTGTACACATTGTCATACAACAACAATACATGATGTCATGCATTGTTGTTATATGAAAAAGTACAAGAAAGAGAGAGAGACAGACAGACAGAGAGAGAGAGAGTAAACAAACGTACTTACCACGTGGACCGAATACCGGTAATCCACCATTCCCGGCTTTTCAATCTTGGCAATCGCTTTTGAAAGATCACACTCTCCGTGATCTTTCACGATTCCATATCGTGTACCCGACACTTCGGTGGTGAACATTATGCACTATAATTGTTTATTTTCAATGCACTGCACAAAAATTATGCACTATTTCACCCACTGTATACAAACAAACGTGCGTTGCTGCTAATGGCTACCGCACTCCTAGTTGTTATTTTTAGCTGTTCACTTCACGCCACTATTCGCAATCAGGGGCGGATACACATTAGGCGCCCAGCGGGCCCCTTTGTCCTTCCAATGAATACAAGAAAATACTTAACAAAATTCTCTTGAATTATGGGTGAATATGCATGCGAGCGTGCGTGCGTGTGTGTGTTTGTTTGTAAACTCGTACAGACTATACCTAAAATACGCTGAAAACGATAAAGGTTATCTTATACACATTGCTTCCTTCTCCAAAAAATTTTCCTTTCAGAATCAATTTGAATATATACATAATTAGAAATTTTTTAAATAATTTGTTTAAACAAATTCATAAATATCAATATTTTATGTTCTTTCTTTCGGTAGAATCTATTTTCAATGTCAGTACCGGCAAAACCCAATTTCTTCCATAATTTCTTTAAACAAAAATTGTTCGAACAGTTATAAATTTTTTTAATTTTGTTTCATAATCTGATGATTCGAGAGCGTTGCATGTATTCTTTTATAAATTGTGACAAAACATCGCAAATTTTTATTAAATTATTCAAATTCACTTTTCAAGTACAATAGTGTAATTTAATAATTTAACGGAAAATAGTGATGCTTAGTTACCATCAAAACGGGAATATACATATATAACAATTTCAAATCCTCTAATTATGACACAAAATTAACTGTCAAAAAATTGTTTCATTTATTTCAGCACTTCCCGTACGAACGAATTTAAAAAAAAATGGCTCTTGGCGATACCGATGTTGAAAAGGACGAAAGAACGTAACAAATAAATGTTTTTCGATTAGTTTAAATAATGTCCCGAGAATGCATATTTCAATCTCGCGTTATCATTGTGCAAGAGTACATTGCCTGTTTTCTTCACATTATTTCATTTATATCTCCAAGAGTCGTATGATGTGTTACCACAGACTTGCAATTCGGCGGTCCGCGTTGTACGACTCTTAGAGAAACAAGTTGAATAATTTGAGAGAAACAAGCGACGCACAATGACAATACGACATTGAAATATGCATTCTCGTGACAAAATGCAGAAAAAATTTTGTTGGATAATTTGTTTAAATCAAAATTATTTCAACAAATTTGAAACGGTAATTTCTTATGGTCTTCTTTCCCATATAGTGCAAGTCCGATGTTAACCCGGCCAAGAACCTTTTTTTTCCGCAATTTGTTCAAAGTATAATTGTGTAAACAAATTACACATTTTTTCTTTTTGTTTTTCTATCATAATTTGAGATTGTTATAGACATTCCCGTTTGAACGGTAACAAAGCATGCCCAATTACTGTGTAGTTACTTAATTCTTTTTATCGAGAGTCGTACAACGTGATACCATAGACTGACGACTCGGCGTTACCACGTCGTACGACTCTTGAAAAGTGAAATGAAATAATTTCATATAAATTAGGGATGTTTTGTTACAATTCACACGAGAAAACATGTAACGGTCTCAAATCCTCCAATTGCGGTTGTAAATAAACAGCAAGATAATTGTTTAATTTGTTTAAACAATTATTTTTTAAACAAATTCTGGAAAAAATCGGATCTTGGCCTTGCTCACGTCGATGACGGATTTTACGTGGAAAAGAACAAAAAATTAATGTTTTATTATTTTTTAAAACAATTTTTCTTTAAATAAATTACCAAAAAAAATTATTTATATTTTTACACTAGAGTGTATATTTCAATCTAGATATATTATGGTGCAAAAGTGCATCGCTTGTTTCCTTTAAATTATTTCATTTTACTTTGCAAGAGTCGTACGGCGTGATACCACAGATTCGCGACTCACAAAGTATCACGTCGTACGACTCTTGAAAAGTGAAATGACATAATTTGGCATAAATTTGTGATGTTTTGTTGCAATTCACACGAGAAAACATTTAGCGGTCTCAAATCTTCAAACTAAGATAAAAAAAGTTGCTTCATTTGTTTAAACAATTATTTTTTAAACAAATTGTGGAAAAAAAGGGTTCTTGGCCGTGTTTGACATCAGATATGAATTTTATGGGAAAGAAAAACATAAGAAATTACGGTTTTTAATTTGTTTAAACAATTTTCATTTAAACAAATTATCAAAAAAATTTTTTCATTTTGTCCCGAGAATGCGTGTTACAATCTCGTATTATTATTGTGCAAGAGTGCGTCGCCTGTTACTCTGAAATGACTTAATTTAATTTTCCGAGAGTCGTACGACGTGATACCAGGGACTCGCGACTGGATGGTATCATGTCGTACGACTCTTGAGAAGTGAAATGAAATAATTTAAGACAAACAAGCGATGCACTCTTGCACCATGATATATCTAGATTTAAATACACACTCTAGTGTAAAAATATGAATAATTTTTTTTTGCTAATTTACTTAAACAAAAATTGTTTAAACAAAAAGAAAATCATCTATTTTTTGTGTTCTTTTTCCCCGTAAAATTCATGTCCGGTGTCAACATGACCAAAAACCTATTATTTCCACAATTTGTTTAAAATGTAATTGTTTAAACAAATTGAAAAATATTAATTTTTTATACTTTTCTCGTGTAAAATCCATGTCGGACCTCAGCATGGCCAAGAACTCATTTTTTCCGCAACTTATAGAAAAAAAATATTTGATTAACACATTTTTTCATCTTGATTTTCTATCATAATACAGTACAGTCTTGTTTCTCGTTAAGGGGGGGGTATGGTTTTGAAGGCAGAAAAAAACAGGTTTTTACAGATTTTTTTTTGGGCGTACGGTGAAAGTACATTTATTTCTGATTGTTGTACATTAAAGAGTAGTAATTGAACTATATTCTGTGAAATATTGGTTCAAAAATATTGAAAATTGACCGAATGGCAGCAATTCTTCGCAGGCGCCTCAGAAGAAATACATTTTGCGGTGCACATCATATCTCAGCACTGGATCATCTGAAATGAAATAACCAAAGTTTTTTCCTTAATTTTTATGTCCCTCTAGGTATCGCTGCCGAGTTTTTCCATTTTTTTTAATTTTTGAACTTTTTACAAGACTTGAAAGTGAAAATACCGATTTTTGGCCTAAATTCATGACTATTGTTGTTAATAATAAGAAAAATAAAATCAAAGACGAAAAAATCTCGCCAGGGTTACCTCATAAATTATGTAAGGAAATACTGTAAAAAATTTGAGAACGATCGGTTGAATAGATTTTCAGATACAGTGTGCACCGACTCAAAAAACATCGACTTGAGAAAAACGCGTTTAAAGTTTTTCGTAGCGAAAAGACCCTGATAAAACTTAGTAAGCTATTTATTTTTTATTTTACTCACATAGAATCATCAATGCCGGGACCATAGAGTATAGAACTTTCGTCAAGAATGTCCAAAGCATCTTTTTTATCAAGTCTGCGGCGAATTCTATCATTTTTAGCGGTTTCAGCTGCTCGCTCATCTGCTCTGTTCATTCGAATATCGTTGGTTCGAAGCGCCCATCCATGACAACTTGGACCAGTACTTATTCGCATCTCTTCTAGGAAGGTTAAATAAGCTTTACAGCCTTCATTGAAAACACAAGCAGCCACTGAAGATGCAAATTCGACGATAATTGCTGAACCACTCTCAACTTTCGGCGCAATCTTCCAAATAAGCTGGTTCAAACTCTCATTATTATTTTGTGTGAATCCGCCAATACATCGCTCTAGGAGAGCATCTTTGCTTAAATCTTCATAAATTGGCTTGATTCCTTGTAAAACATCAGTTGGTAGAGCAGAATATGTGTGTTTGAAATTATTCAGCTTGTTTGAAGCTGCAGCTTTCTGCCATTCACACCATGAGTCTTCTCCGCTAGGGCAGTTTTCGTGTTGTGGTTTTGCATCGGTTGAGGCATAATGATAGTAAGTAGCCCAAATGGCTTTCTTCATTTCTTCTACAGAATTAGAATTGAAACGAATTGCACGACCATAGTACTGGGTGAGCTTATCAATCATTTTTGCAGTCAGTTTCCCTTTACGTGAGAGAGTTTTTTTTTTAATTTTTTTTCCAGTTTTGGTTTCACTATCAGTCACAGTTTTTTTGACTAAATCACGCAAACGAGTTCCCATCCTTTTTTGGACGTGTCCAACACATTCTTTTTTATTGACTAGAAAATTTTCACCATAAGGTTCAGCATTGATAACACCACTATATGTTTTCGAGTCACCATCTCCAATATAGTTGCGAATCTTCACGTTATTCTCTTGCGATCTTTTGAACATTGTGACAATTGCGTCGACTTCCATGTTACCGGATGCTCCTTTGTGATTTGCAGAACATTGATCTTCATTTATATGGTTCTCTTGCCATTCTTCGAACTCTGCAGAATCAAGCTTATTCTTCCAAGTAACACACATGTGACAGTATGAACTTTTTACGAGAACATCGACGACTTTTCCGGTGTAATATCCAATCAAGTAAGCCACGCCATATAAAGAAGAAAATCCACGCTTTTTCCAAGTTCCATCGCCTGATACGGTTAATTCTGATGAAGATTCAATATTTTTTTCTCTACACATAGCTGCTTTTTCTTCCTCTATCGCAGAAACAAAAAATCTTTTTGCGGCATTCGTCACACTGGAGCACATTTTCTTCAAGTAATTCTGGTATACCGATTTTGCTACGAAATTACTGGATAAATCCATCAGTCCGCAGAATTTGTCACAACCAGCTAATCCCAAGCCTAAAACTCGCATCACGAAAGCAAATCGGTAGTTCACTTCATACATATGATCATCTACTCGTTCACTAGACGGAACGTAACGAGGTTCTTTGCATTTTTCACATTTTATTTTTATCTTGAAACCAAGACCTATTTTGCCACAACACTGAAATGATACTGTACTATCACAAACTGCACACTTCACTAACGTAGAAATTGTTGAAAAAACTAACAGAAAATCAATGATTCTGAAATGCTTATTTGTATCTTCAGCAACTTCTTGGCTAAAACTTAGTCTGATTTTTTTCGTTGACGTACTCCTTGTCTCAATATCGTCATCGTTTCTTCGTTTATGCGGAGGAACTATTTTTTTACCTCGATACAACTTTTTACCACTCTCCTTTCTACACTCTCTGGAAACTTTTCTCGGCATTTTGCGAACAACAAAAATATCACAACGAAATAGAGTAAGAAAATACAACACGACTGTTACACTCCGCGTCTGCTTCGAAAATGAAGCAACACCAGGTACCGGGGTACCGTTACAACGACCCTGTCTAAGACCTTTCTGGAAACTGCTTAGGGACAATAACAAAAGAAGATTGGACAATAACAAAAGAAGATTGGAGAATAACAAAAGAAGATTGGACAATAACAAAAGAAGATAACAAAAGAGATTGAGAAACAACTGCCTTCCCGCTGAGCGGTTACAGCTCAGGTAGTCGTTCGAGACACGTCTACTTCCAAAGCTATATCTTTGTGAGTTTTGCTCCGATTGACTTCCTATTAACAGACAACATTCTTGAAATACTATACTTTCATAATATGCAATAAAAAAAATCACTTTTTTTGAACCCTCAAAACCATACCCCCCCCTTGAGACTTTACTGTATTATGATAATGTGTTAAATTTGTTTAAACAAATATTTTTTTCTATAAGTTGCGGAAAAAATGAATTCTTGGCCGTGCTGATGTCGGACATGGATTTTACAAGAAAATGTACAAAAAATTAATATTTTTTA
Organism: Gasteruption jaculator; assembly: GCA_949825005.1. Taxonomy (NCBI): domain Eukaryota; kingdom Metazoa; phylum Arthropoda; class Insecta; order Hymenoptera; family Gasteruptiidae; genus Gasteruption; species Gasteruption jaculator. The sequence continues at coordinate 71,580 of CATKWD010000083.1, forward strand.
AATTAAAAGAATTACTCTTTAAACATTTAAAACAATTACTCTTATGATAGAAAATCAAGAGACTTTACTGTATTAAGAGCCCCGCCACTGGGGGGTATACCTCTTGAGGGGTCTAAGAGTTCGATCGCCGAGTTTCGTATACTCTTTGATGCTTGCCGTCGAGCGTCGAACGTAGACAAGGATAGCGTGTAAAGAAGAGGACGGAGCGAAAACACCGAGGCATGTTAGTGAAACAATGTAATGCAGCGATGAAACTTTTTTATTATTAACTTTCTGGTTGTAAAACTTTTACCATCATATTACGGACATTTTTCTAATTAAAATGAGACCAAACGTTGAGAAACTTATGGAGCATTCCACGCCAAATCGGACGGTTTGAAAATTTTTTTATTTAATTTTCTTAATTTTTTGGCATTTTTTAGTACCCCTCAAAAGAGGCTTCCTGGTAAATTTTGAGATTTTTTTTATCACTGGTTAAAAAAATATCGAATTTTCAAAAAAACCGCTCTTTTTTTCGTTTTTTGCTCATAACTTTCCTAATAATGACCGAAATTCAATTATTTTATTTTCAAAATTTTTGTTTTTAGATGGCCTTTACAGAAAAAAATAAAAACAAAATATTTAAAGTGTTTTTAATCAATATATTTTAATTTTAAGTTTCCAATCGTGTTTTTAAAACTGTGTGTATCCTTCGATTTTCTTGAAGATTTTCTATTTTAAACTTCTATCCGTCCTGCAACTTTTAAGCCCGGTCCGGTAGTGGGCCTTACATAATTACTATTTTTTTTTCGATTTTTAAAAATACAAAAAAATTTTTTTTGGCTCTAAATTATTATCAGTACCGATTTTTGAAAGATTAGACATTTTTAAAAAAATTTAAGAAAATTTTTTAATTAAAAGTTAAAAATTAAAAATTTAAAAATCAGTATCGATTTTTGTAAAAAAGTAAAAATTTTCTTTGACACTGTAAACAGTGTCAAAAATATATTTATTTTTTGTATTTTTTTCTGTAAAGGCCATCTAAAAACAAATTTTTTGAAAAAAAATAATTGAATTTCGACCATTATTAGGAAAGTTATAAGCAAAAAACCAAAAAAGGGCGGTTTTTTTGAAAATTCGATGTTTTTTTAACCAGTGATCCAAAAAATCTCAAAATTTACCAGGAAGCCTCTTTTGAGGGGTACCAAAAAATACCAAAAAATTAAGAAAATTTAAAAAAAAATTTCAAACAGTCCGATTTGGCGTGGAATGCCCCTCATACTTTTTTTGTAAAAATATGCCTAAAAAAAGTATAAGTTTCTCAACGTTTGGTCTCATTTTAATTAAAAAAATGTCCGTAATATGATGGTAAAAGTTTTACAATCAGAAAGTTAATAATAAAAAAGTTTCATCTTTGCATTACATTTCACCGATATACCTCGGTGTTTTCGCTCCGTCCTCTTCTTTACTCGCTATCCTTGTCTACGTTCGACGCTTCGAGATAGAACGCTGAAGAGGCTCGGAAGGCGGTAAAAAAATTGTAGCTCCGACCTTACTTGCGGTGTGACGTCGAACAATAAAGTAGTAGCAGTGGAAATAATAAAAGTAAGGGTGTTCGCGATCGCGAAAGGTAAGGGGGGAGCGGAGCTGAGCCGGGACCCACCGGACAGTCTCCCTCTCCCGGAGCTGGTCCCCACTCGCAGCGTCTCCCACCTCGCAGCGATCTCGTCGAGCACGATATCGGCGAGATCGTTGCCGTTCCAGGCAGTCGCTCGCTCGACCCGAGCCCCTTCAGACGGGGACTCTATGTATGCTTTTAGGCTACACTGGTAAGTCTGGTAAATCCAACCATCCACACCTTATCCCACGAGGCGTTCTCGTGATCTTAGAGTTAGCACGGTGTTCGCGTTATACCTATTCCTAGTGCGGTGTTCGCACTTCCTTTAAGCGGAGTTCGCTTCCTTTTCCTAGTGCGGTGTTCGCACTTTGTAGTCTCTCCGAGACAACTCGAGGTGTTCTCGGGTTGTCTTTCCTTCGGGGATTAGCCCCATTTTCGCTCCCAACCCTCCGGCTTTCCAGGCGCCCTAGCGCCTGGTCCAGGCGGAGTTCGCCTCGCGCGTCATAGCGAAGCTCGCTTTGCGCGTCTTTCTCGGGTGTTTTAACACTCATTGCACGAGCCTCGCGCTCGGAGACTTATTGCCTTTCTTTTTCTATTAAGTTTTTTATTTATTGTTGAAAAATATATCATTACGTTTCTCATTAAGTTGCTTCTTTTTCTTTATTAGCGTCTCCTACCCTTGTCCGTCCGAGCGAGCCGAACGTTCTGCGTTACCACCGGTAGTTTCCGCTTTGTTTCTTTGTATTTGTGGTGACCGGGATTTGCCCGTCGTTACAGTCTCGCACAAAGGGGGTAGCATCAAAACATTCCAAATCTCACTTCTGTTACTGTTTATTTCTACCACTACGCACTACTAGGTCTGCAACGTATTGTCGTTGGACAACAAAGTAGTAGTAGTAGTGTGGTTACTACTGCTTTGAAGAAAGAAATCATACATAGGAAAGAAAACGGCGAAAATCCAAATCTTGAGATTCTTATTTGTATTATTTTTCTCTATTATTACCACTACCACTACCGCTATTATTTTGATTATTGTTGATATGATTATTACTATTATTACTTTGTTGTTGATGATGATTATGATTATTATTATTATTGTCATCATTATTATCATTATTATTACGGTTGTTGTTGTTGTTATTGTAATTATTACTTTTGATTCAATTCGATTAAAAATCCAATTGAATCGAGTTTACAATAATAATTACAAAAACAACCATAATAATAATAGTAATGATAATATTAACAATAGTCATAATAATAGCGGTAATGGTAGTGGCAATAATAGAAAAAAATAATACAAATAAGAATGTCAAGTTTTTGATTTTCGCCGTTTTATTTCTTATGTATGATTTCGTTCTTCAAAGCAGTAGTAATCACACTACTACTACTACTATGTTGTCCAACGACAATACATTACAGACCTAGTAGTGTGTAGCGGTAGAAATAAAAACAATAACAAAAGTGAAATTTGGAATGTTTCGATGTTACCCTCTTACTTCTTTTATTATTATTTATCTATGTCGACTGTGGTGATGAAGAATAAATATATCATTTTTTATACATTTTTCAAACGAATTTTTATAATAAGTTGCTCATTTTTCATTATTCTAGTACAGTGCTCGGAATTATTTGCACATTTCGGTCCGATCCCTGAGGCACCGCCTACTTACCCCCACTTATCCCTACTTACCCCCTATAACGTCCGCTCAGGTCTCCTTCGGGTTCACGCGCCTGGAAGAGGTGCGTGGTCTTACCTCCCGACCTGAATCACGAGGCGGAAACCCCCACCGTCGTACCACGTCCAACTGCAGTTGCAATTGGAGTGGGACGGTTCGCCGCTGAGCGGTCTCCCCCCTTAGACTCCTCCCGAACGGCGTATAAAAGAGACGCGGCTCCTTGCTGCTACCGAATTAGCGGTTGCACTATTTATTCCGAAAACAAGACCTGACTAGCTCAGTTCAGGGTCTATCCATGGGTTCTCATGGTAGCAACTCTATGAATAAATAGTAACCCCCATTATGGTAAGACTATAGACGAAATAGAATATATATATTTGAATTCAACAGGAACTACATAAAGTCACTGGTGCACGAATCATATAATCATTCTCTCATATCATAACATAACATAACCCGCTGCAACTAATCGCATCATCACTCATAATTGGGACGTTCCGACGTCACTCATAACATAAACGGATTCTATCGCATTCTTTCATATACAGTGTTTCGCTTCTATTCTCTAGGACATATGGTCGCTACTACGTGACGTCACGCCGGAGACGTCGTATTCATATATATATATCGCAATCGCATATCAAAGTCTACTCATCGTTAGCAAATCCTGATGTTCTCATCCTTGTTGGGCGCGTGGTCTCCGTCGCTTCCCCCTACCACGATGCGTCGTCACCTCTCGTCGTCTCCCTCAGCAACTCGGCGGCTGACGTCACCCGTGACGCAGGGCCCTTTCCCCCGGATCGGCTGACTACGTCGGCTGGATACGGCGCAACTGCATCTCCCAGATGCGTCGATTGAGGAGAGAGAGGGCTCGGAGCCACTGCGCGCTCCGACCCTTCCCGTATGCCCTTGGGCTGGCCCCACAAGCCTTAACTGCCAATTGGGATGGAAGCCCCAATTGCAGTTAGGGCGGAATTCTCAAGGAATTCACTGGCCCTTTGTTCCCAATGCGGAACGGTCTCTCCGCTTTCCAACTCCGCGGGATCCCTGGTCGCGCTTCCGGACACGATACTTCGCACCCTGCCCCGGAACTTTATAGCACTACTGTCCTCCTTGGAGATACACCCCAAGTCCTTCGGAATACACCGTGTTCCGCCCTTCAAGTCAGGAAGGACGGCTCCTCTACTCGTCTCCCGTGTCGCACTTTCGGTAAGTCCTTTATAATCCCTTATTTCGGGTTCACCCACAATATCACTGCTTCTCTAAAGGTCTAGCAGGATATTCTCGCCCCATATACTTGGGGTAACACAAAATACTGATGGACTCTCGGGTCCAATACCAAAAGGGGTGAACGCGACTGACTTCGTACTACAACCCGCTCGAGGGGTAAAATCGACAAGGGATTCGCGACGACAACAGACAGAGATTCGTCTCTCAGAATCGAACGAGTGAGAGCGAGTCCTCAGGGGGCTCGCTTATTTATCGTCGCGTATCCCTCTCGACCGATCGATCGAACGATCTCGAGTTCGATAGTTTTTGCCCCTCAATTATTGGGTTCGTGTGACTAAAGTAGAGTTTTTCACAATCCTTCTATGAGTTTCTACGGCTCATATCTTTTTATGAAGTGCAGTTGCATCAATGTCCTCGCGGCTGCTTCCCTAATTCGCGAGGGGCTTTAATTCGATACCTCGCTCGACTCCCTCGCGAAAGTAGGGAAGCGCATTCTGCACTTCGCCGATTTCGCTATTGTTTTCCCACCCGAGTCTCAGGCGCTCCGGATACAATACCGATAGCCCCGCCTGATCCCCTTCTCGACTCGCAGAACCTCCCAGGTCGAGGGCATTGAACTTCATACAATCGAGGCGCGTGGCATTTCTTTTGCCGATTATCTTAGCTTGAGGCTAAGAAAATTCTAGAATACTTCTAGGCGATGATTTTCCGGTACGAGACGGCTTCTCGAAAAGTCGCCTCGTCACACCCCACCACCGCTATAGGCTTTACGACCGAGCCGCCGGTCAGGCGCTTGGCGCTGTTTTTTAGAGGCGTCCTACGATACATATGGCTGGGTCCATTCGCATGAGTAAAAATTTCTTTGCGCTGTCAGTAATTTTTATTTTTCCAGATAATTAAAGTTATTAATATTACGTTTAGGCCTATGAACACCTTTTATAATATAATAATACACACATATTATTACACTATTCACAAAAATTAAGGGATAATTAAAAAAAATCCAAATTTTTCGGTGATTTTCAACAAGGGTGTGACGTGGAATTCGTCACGTCACTAAAGGGGGGTCTCGCGACCCCGATCTCCGACGTTCTCGATCCTAGAAAAACTTATTCATGCAAAGAATACTAGGGGGTTTTGGGCGCCAGGTACTGAGTACCACGATTCCGGGGATCTAAAATGCTCCGGCTGAGCCAGTATATGGAAGAGGGGAGGGTTCGACACGATCAAGCAAAAAGAAAAACGCAAAATAAATAAAAAAAAAGAAGCAGCTATATTCAGTTCGAACAGAGACAAAAGAAAAATAACAAATAAAAGAACATTGCCGACCAGGGCACGCTGAGCCCGCTCAAAATCGATTTTGGGCTCCCCGTTGGCATACGGGAAGCGCCGAGCCCACTCGGTCGTCTTTATATGGAAGATGGTGGCCCTTACCGTACAGCGGTCGTCTTCGGAAACTCGGTCGTCCGGGCTTCGATATCTCCCGGTTCCTCCTCCTGGTCTATCCGGGTAACCTCCGAACCTTTCGGGCACACGGGAGTTTCACGTAACGTCCCTTTTCTGCTAACGTCTCCGAGAAATCGGCAAAATTTATCGCGGAGGGCGATCGAGCGTGCAGCTAGTCTCCGATCCGACGTGGAAGTTGCCGTTTCCGGTTTCTTCTTCGATTTGGCGAGAACCTCTCGAGTCGTTGAGAGTCTCGCCCGATACGACAGGGATCGTATCTCTCCCATGGGAACCGGATGCGGCTGTCTGGGATTTTGCCGAATATTCGGCCTCCTGTCCCGCGTGAATCTTGTGGCAGCGAGTATTTCCCTCGGGATTTCGGGACTCTCAATCGTGGAGTTGAACTACGAAGTTTTTCTCGCCGGAAGTGTCGTGCTCCATGGCTCTCTTCATTCGTCGTCGCATTTGAGGGGTCAGCGTGCCGTACGTAACATTTCGGGTTTCGGCCGACCGATGTCGCCATCGGTCCGATTATACAATATCGATCTTAACATTCTAAATCATACGCCGTTTCGAATCTGGCGTCGGTTCTAATACATGTTACCGACTGAGTCGGGACGCAATAGATTATCTTACAAGCTATTACCTTACAGACTAGAGGGACTTCCAGGTCGGATCGATAATTGTCAATCTACCGCAGTTTCTAACCTCAATTATCGATCCGAGTTTCCGCGTGTCACGGGTTACGGGACTTTTTGGGGCAGAGAATCGTTCTCTGTCACAAGGGATAACTAAGAGAGTAATGGCCGAAAAATAAATTATAAAAAAAAGTGTAGCCTTCAGTCTCTAGTTTTTTAATCTGATCAGTAAATTTTTTTTACATGAGCGATTCACGAGTGATCGTAAGAAAACCAACGGAAAAAAAATTTTTCAAATCTTTTTCATCTTCAAAACGGTCTACTGTCTTCAAAAAATTGTTTTTGATTGCGCCAATACCAAACTTTTTTAAAGAATTTAATTCTCTTTAATGACACCTTGTTGAGCTCCATACGATAATTTGCCGCGGAGTTATCGTTGATCATAGCAAAAAACTCATTTTTTACTGATAAGCGATAACTCCGAAAATAATCATCGTGCGCAAAATATACGTACCCGCGCAAAAATTAATTGTATTGGCCATATACTTGCAATATATTGCATTTTGCTTGTACCAACACATTGGTAAAATATTGCAATCATATTGCAAATATATTGCAAATATATCGCTACAAGTCACCATCCAACATCTGACTCATATGTTGCCGATGTTTTCGATTTTTTTTGACATTTCACGTGCCAGATACATTAGCAATGCATTGGATTTTTATATTACCAATGCGTGGGATAAACATTGAATATGTATTGCCCATGTATTCACAATATGTAACAATTTCTGATAATCATTATTATGAAAACGCAATTAACTCTGATTATTGATTATTTATTTGTTTAAATTAATAAAAGTAACGTTACAATGATAATGTAAGTATGAATGAAATCATATTAATTAAATTCTTTAATAATATAACTAGTATTTTTTTTATGGCACCGATATCATTTTTTTGGGTTCCTTAACGTGGTGCACATCATGTTGACGACCGTTGTAAATTCGCATGGTTTTAATCTGTGCGTACATTTGCTGTTAACATAGTCTGAAATTAAAAATAAATTGTTATATTTTTTACTCACTTTTATTAAAATTATTTAATTTAATAATGAATAAATATATCTTACATTCAACAGCTTTCATAATGTCTTCAGGAATAGCACGTGTTTGTTGAGATCTTCCTCTCGCGCACATACCTTTTAAATTACTTATCCCAACTAATATTTTCAATAATCTTCGTGTCATTTCTTTTGGTGACTCTAGCCATCGTTGCAGGTAAGTGAGCTCTCCTTTATCTATCCAAACATTCCATTGATTGCAAAGAAGAACTCGTCCATTACCTCTACGGCGACAGGTGTTGAGAGGGTCTTCATTATCATCAATCTGATAATTTTATTTTTACATTAGCAATGTAATTAAAAATTTCCATAATAAAATTATGTAATTATAACCTTACCTCACTTTCATTCCTTACATATTTATTTTTATGAGTACCGGGAACTGTTTTTTCCAATTCAGCTATCTGTCTTTTTAACTCTGCTATCTTTTTAAGGGCTGCTTCATTGTATGTCTTTTGTCTCTCTTGGTCTCTTGCATCTCGTTCTTGACTTTTGTCTTGTTCTCGATCGCTGTACTCATTTTCACTTTCATTTTTCCGCTCGCTCTCGCATTTTTTTTGTGATTTTTGCCTTCGTTTTTTCACGCGCTCTCTTAGTTTTTCTCGCTCTCGTTCTCTCTTGCACTCTCTTAGTCGTTCATGCTCTCGTTCATACCCGCTCTCTTTGTCTCCTTCATTTCGTTCAAATTCATTTTCTCTCTCTATATCTTGCTCTCGTTCTCTCTCACGTTCTCTTTGTTGTTCTTGCTTTCCTTCTCTTTCGCGATTTCTCTGTCGTTCTCGCTCATTTTCAAGCTCTTGCTCTTGATCATCACTATATTCAAACTCATATTCTTCCTCTCTTTCTATATATTTCTCTCGTTCTCTCCTTCGTTCTTGTTCTTGTCCTTTCTCGCGTGCTCTTTGCAAATCTTGCTCTCGTTCTCTTTCGTGGCGTTCTCTTCGTCGCTCTTCTTGTTCTCTTTTGTGCTTTCTCTGTCGATCTTGCTCTTTTCCTTTTTCGCGCCCGTTTTCAAGCTCTTGCTCTTCATCGTCACTGTATTCAAATTCATGTTCTTTCTCGCTTTCTTTATATTTCTCTTGATCTCTTCGTTATTCATGCTCTTGCTTTTTTTCGCGTTTATTGCTTCCTTTCTTGTTTTTTTTCCTTTTCTTGTTCTTTGTCGCGTTCTTGTTGTTGCTCTGATTCAGACTCTGAACTTTCAAAAATCGGTCGCTTGCGGATAAGTCTCTGATTAGCAGAGTTGACTGAAGCTTTTTTCATTTCATTTATTGCTTTTTGTTTTTGTTTTAAAGAAATTTGTTCTGATTTACTAGCCAATTTACTAGCAGTATTTTTATTTTTCACTAGAATTTCCCCTTCGATATTTACCGGTAAGCAGCTTAAGTAATCTTGATCAGCTGCAATGAGGAAAATTCATTATTTCACTTACATCAATAAAGGAGAACTTTCTGTAAGTCACCATGGCTGACCTAAACGATAAGCAAAGTGTGCGCCAAGAAGAGACCAAATTTGAAAATTTTTTAATTTACATATGTAATATTAAAAAAATACATTCGATAAATTAAATACGTACATGCTTTACTTATCGTTCAGTCTACGTGTGTACTATAGTGGCGTACATTCATTTTCTTCGAAAAAATATGTAATGTTTATAACTTACCACTTTTTCTAACAATTTTCGCTCGATACAAACCTTTGTCCTTATAACGTGTAACCGGGGAACCTCGGGAGCGGCTTCCCGGCACAAACTGACACCCTTTCCCGAGAGATCCAAAGCCAGAAGGGCGCCAGGGACTTTTTAACCTTCTAAAAGTCCCAAAGGACTCTCCGAAGCAACCCAAAAACTATAAAACCCAAAACCGACTATCTCTTATCTCCGGGACGTGAAGGTTCTGCCACGACTCCGCCGACTGCCGACCTAACCTGAAAAGAAAAGGTCAACCCACAGGAAAATCCCTCCCAAATGAATAAAGCCAAAAATTGGTAATAATGAATACTTTAATATAAACAAAAAAAAAAGAAATATGAATAATAACAATAGTAATGTTGGGGAAAACCCCTTAACAATTCGGGTCCTGTTCCGCCACGTGGTCCCAAATGGACCGAACCAAAAACTATGTGGCGAAACCAAAATGAAAATCAAAAAGGAACAATCCGAATGAAACAAACAAAAGAAAATAGTCGCTTCCAAATATATCCAAAAGTCAAATACAAAAAGAAAAGGGGGAAGCCAAATCTGAAAACGTTCGGAGCCGATCTACGTTCGTAAGCCACCCAGGCACCGAAACCAAGATGGTGGCTCTAACGGCTGTGGGGAAAACGTGGTTTTTACCCAACCGACCGAATCAATCTCTCTAAGAGGTAGCGAAGCTTTTTCTCTTTCTTACTAAATCGAAAGCAAAGAGAAAAGCTCGCTCAAAAAACCAAATCAGCCCGCGGGCACTCACCAACCGAAAACCAAATACCGCAATCCAAAAATCGGAGCCCCAGAGCGTCTAAGATGTCCGCCTCAGAATCGAATCTCTTCCGTAAATCGGGATGTTCGCTCCAGAGATTCCGGTAGCCCCGCCGTCCAAAGGAGAAGTGGCGATCGTCTTCTTCTTCTTCATCGTCTCGATCCTCGGGGCGTGGCTGCGTTTGCGCGATCGTGCACTCCTTGATGATGGTCGGAAGGTGCTGCCACTAATTAGGAATCGGTACCAAGTAGTCCGACGGATTCCGAAACTCCCCGAGGATCCAACAGATGTCCCAACAGATGTTCGTTGATCGATGGCGAGTGATCCCAATGGTGAGTGCCCTATTGGCTCGTTATTTTCCGATCGACAAGACGATCCAATCGTATCCTATGGCTTCCCCTATACGCCGCTTATCGCTATCTTATATCTAAACTTATCCTAAGCTTAGCCTAAGGGATCTAGCCCTTTACACGATTCCGTAGCCAAGATACATACCGATCCAACCGACTTGACGTCTCCTCTGGACGGGTATGTTCCGAAATAGACACTTGTAACGTAGCGTGCGAAACGCCACGTTACAAACGCACGAAAGTAAATTCACCCTCTTCTTTATCTGAGAACAAATCGTTCTCTGACACTACACTAGTTGTTTTATCACGAACCCAAAATACTAAAGCAAACATTTTTTTCTTTTTCACTACACTTTTCTTTGCTTTTGCGAGAAGGTTAGTAGGTTAGACGATTTTGACGTGTATAAAAAAAATTGATACTAGCTTGCGACAAATTCATTCGATTGAACATATAGATTTTCTTTTACAAATCTACGTATATATAAACAAACTTTTCTTGGATAAGAGAAATAGCAAAGTCAGCCAAAGCTCGTAAACGCCGGCCTCTGAATCGCTGCGAAACGATCGCTGAAAATCGACTTTCAAAGAACGCAAAACCAGTAAAATAAGCCTATTCGTTTACAGTGACCGATGGCTGCTAGTTATTTGGGTGACGATTAGTCTGGTTACGTTTATCACGATCGTTTTCTATGCTCTTTCACGCATTTCATATATGATACGTGCATGTACGGCAGTCCTCGAGCTTTTTACGAAATAATAAACGCTAGTCCAGTGAAAACGTAAATCAAGAAAATGTCAAAGCGTCCAATTTTATTTAAAGATTACTCAAACAGTGTTAAGAAAAGATCAAAATATTTGTTTGATAAAAATTTATCCGATCTTCGTTGCGACATATCAATAGAGAGTGATGCAGAAAAACTAGAAGTAAGTCATTCATAAATCAATATGTACATAATTATTTAAAAATAAAAATAAAAAGTTACTAACACTTCAAATTTTACACACATATACACAAAGAAAAATCAAATGTGCCGATTCGAAAAATTTCATTATCTCAGAAATTTCTCATTCGGAAAGCAAAATTTATAAAATTTATTATTTAATGTAAATTTAGATACATGAAGAGGACAACTTTACTACACCCATCCCAATGTGTTCTGCGGCAATTGATTTGGTAAGCGATTTGAGATTGATAAATATCCAAAATTATGAAAATTTTAAGAAATCAATGGAAAATCTTTCAAAAGGTTTGTCTTACTCAATTTTTAATCTTATTTTTACGGGTTTTTGGGGGGGGGGGGATCGGTTCACGTTAAGAAAACTGTTTAGCTGAGAGATAATTAAATACATTTTTTATAACTGTAGATACATTTCTGTATATTTACTATCCTTTCATGTACTTTACGGCCAGAGTTGCGCTCATCCGCGGCCTGTTACAAGCCTACAAAGCCTGTTCAAAGCCCTTTGCTTTGAAAAGAAAAAAAAACAAATGCGTCATTTACTTAAAAGAACTACAGACTCAAAATCAAATATAAATAAAAGTGAAAATTTTCAAAATAATTTTTATTTTTTTAAATAATCACTAAACCAACACGAAAATCGTTTAAAATTATAGGTTTGACTGATTTTGACGGGGAAGATGATGTTTACGACAACTGGAGTGATTCAAGCAGCGTTGGCGACATAAATGAAATCGAAGAGAAAGAGTCGTCGTCGTTCGACGAAGAACTTTATCCTGGTGCGTCGTTCAGAACATTAGACTTTGTTATTTGCTTAGCAACATTGAAATCAAAACTTCGATTGTCAGCTACGTCTATTACTCAAATATTAATTTTAATAAGATTGATTTTACCAGAGCCAAATAACTGTCCAAGCAGCTATTATAAATTTTTAAAACACTTTAACAATATTCAGCAAACGATAATCAAAAAACATTTTTATTGTTCTAAATGCACTTCTTCGATTGAAAATACTGATAATGACGTTGACAATGATGAGTCTATTAATGACGATGAATATTATGACAGTTTGAATTTCTGCGAGTGCAATGAAAGAGAAAAAAAATATTTTCTAGAAATTCCTGTGATACCACAATTAGAGTCCTTATTTGAACGTCCTAATTTCTATAATAAATTAAATAACCGAAATACACTAATAAATACAGAACAATCATTGTATCGAGATATTTATGATGGTACTATTTATAAAGAAATGACTGGAAAAAAAAATTTCTTGAGTAATAAGAATAATATTTCTTTTATGTGGTACACAGACGGCATTCAAATTTTCAAATCATCTAAATTTAGTATATGGAGCTTTTGTTTAGTAATATTAGAGCTTCCTTATGAAGAACGTTACAAACTTGAAAATATTTTATTAGTATCTTTATGGTTTGATGAAAAAAAACCAGCTCCAAACATGTTTTTAGATCCTTTAACGAAATCATTTACAAATTTGTACAAAGGCGTTGATTTGCATGTGAAAGACTTGAACACTGTTGTAAAAATTCGAGGAATGATTTTGTGTGGTAGTTGTGACCTGCCTGCTAAAGCATTATTCTTATCTATGCGCCAATATAATGGTCGATTCGGATGTCAGATTTGTTACGAAGAGGGTTCGACTGTTCATAAAGTTCGCGTATATCCTTACAGAGATAAAATATACTTGCGCAGTGAAAACGAGACATTAAAAAATGCCGAACAAGCTTGTGAAATTAGAAAACCAGTTTCTGGCGTTATGGGTCCAACTATTATATCTAAAATATGTCACAAGTTCATCAGTTCTACTGCTATCGATGTAATGCATTGTGTATTCGAAGGCTGTATCAAAAGACTAGGTGTGTTATGGTTCGATTCTAAATTTTCAAATGAAATATTTAATGTAAAAGAATTAGTAGAAGTAGTCGATTCAAGACTAGAATCTGTAAATCCGCCAGCATACGTCGCGAGACGTCCCTGATCGATCAAATCATATTTTAGCTATTGGAAGGCATCTGAGTACAAAAACTGTTTTTTTTTCTACTCTGTGCCAATTTTAAAGGGTATCTTATCAGACGAATATTTCGATCATTACATGTGTTTCGTATTAGCAATATTTATTTTATGTCAAGAAAAAATTACAAGTCAACCAGTTGATTTTTCAGAAAAATTGATAAAAAATTTTTTAATGAAATTTGAAAATCTTTATGGCCTTCGATACATGACGTGTAATATACATAGCTTGTACCATCTACCTACTGTTGTACGACGCTTAGGCCCTTTGTGGACAACCTCATGCTTTCCGTTAGAGGACTTGAATGGCATTCGTCTTCAGCAGTAATAGAGCAGATTTGCAAATTGTACACAATTTGAGTATGTTTATAAAAACAAATAATTTAAAAACTAGATACTTAAAAGGAAATGACGAAGCTTACTCATTTTGTGAAACGCTGAATAATTCGACAAAAAAGTTAAATTTAACAAAAATTGAAAAGTCTACATATATTTGCGGCCGCGCAATAAATATCAAAAATAAGAATTATTGGCAGAAACTATTTTTGGGCAACTTGCCAGGCGAAAATGTCTTTTATTTTAATAAACTGTACAAGGACAAAATATTGTATTCTTCAAAATCTGATCATAATGATAAAAAAACTGAATCATTTTATGTTAAATATGTTGCAAATCAAAAAGATAACATGGCAATTATCGAAAATTTCATTCGATTCACAGATTGCAATTGTAGTAAAGCTTGCTCTTGTCCGGGTACAAACTTTGCTTGTTTGAAAAAGTACCATCAGATTTCTAATCCTTTTTCAGTTAGTCTGGAAGAAAATTCTTTAAATTTTATCTATGAATGCAATCATGAATCAAATGAGATACCTTTAGTTAATTTAAGTGCTTTAAAATGTATATGTCACCATATTGAAGTAGAAAACATTTCTTATTTAATAGAGCCTGTAAATATGTTGGAATTTGAATAATTGTAAATAATTATAGTTTGAATAACTAATAAAATACATTTTTTTAATTACTGTTATTGAATTTGCATTAATGATGTGAAAATTATAAATATTTTTTTAAGTCGCATTTTCTTTTGTAGAGTATGCAAATACGCAGCTATGTTTATACATGTTTTGCAGGCCATGGGCAATACAACATAACATGGCACACAGCAGCAGCAGCAACAAAAAGAACGTCGTACCCTGTGTTTGTCCTGATCGTATGCGCACTAGTTCCGAATATAATTTTTTCTGATAAGGGCGCAGTAGCTGTTCAATTATTAAGAAATACGTTAGAATAAAGAAAATATTGCTTACGCATTTGCAATACATATTCAATGTTTATCCCATACATTGGTAATGTATCTAGCACGTGAAATCTCCAAAAAAATCGAAAACATTGGCAACATATGGGTCAGATGTTGGATGGTGACTTGTAGCGATATATTTGCAATATATTTGCAATATTTTACCAATGTGTTGGTATAAGCAAAGTGCAATATATTGCAAGTATATGGCCAATACAATTAATTGTTGCGCGGGTAGGCTTTAGAAAACTGCAAAACATCCTTTCTAAGACGTCATTAATTTTTTTGATGAAAAAACTTTTTTCGGTGTGGTGTTATCTGAAAAAAGGTAAAAAATTAAAAATTAAAGGATATTTGGATATTTTTGTATAACTTTGGATATAATTGGTAAACGAAGGATATTGTCGGTAATTTTTTAACCCCAAAGTGCCAAAAGAAAACCCTCAGAGTTTCAAAGTGCTACGCATAAGGAACAAATTTTCAATTTTTATTCATTTTTTCAACTTTAAAATGATCTTTTCGGCAATACTGCGTTTTTTCTTTATTCAAAGACATCAATTATTGCGAAATAATAAAAAAAATTTTTTAACAAATTTTTTTTCTTTATTTCTCAATACATAATTGATGTCTTTGAATAAAGAAGATACAATATTGCCGAACAGATCATTTTAAAGTCGAAAAAATGAATAAAAATTGAAAACTTGTTCGTTATGGTGATTTTCGGCAAAAACAATAATTTAAAACTTTCGGGACACTAAGAAAAAATAATCGTAGCGCTTTGAAACTCTGAGGGGTTTCTTTTGGCACTTTGGGATTAAAAAATTACCGACAATATCCTTCGTTTATCAATTATATCCAAAGTTATACTAAAATATTCAAATATCCTTTAATTTTTAATTTTTTACTTTTTTCAGATAACACCACACCGAAAAAAGTTTTTTCATCAAAGAAATTAATGACGTCTTAGAATGGATGTATTGCAGTTTTCAAAACGCTACGTATATTTATTGCACGATGACTATTTCTGGAGTTATCGATTATCAAAATAAAAAATGACTTTTTTGGTTTGATCAACGATAACTCTGCGGCAAGTTATCGTATGGAGCTCAACAAGGTGTTAAATTAAAGAGAATTAAATTCTCTAAAAAAGTTTAGTGGTGGCGTAATCAGAAACAATTTCTCATGTAAAAAAGTGAACAGATCAGTTTCAAAAACTAGAGACTTAAGGCTACATTTTTTTTTAAATTTATTTTTCGGCCATAATTTTCGGAGTTATCCCATATTGAAAAAATTTTGAATTTTTTTAAATATCCTTTAATTTTTGTGAGTAGTGTATTATTATATGTGTATATAAAAGGTGTTCAAAGGCCTAAACATAATATTAACCCTCAGCGGGTACTCTGGGTCTGACAGACCCGAGCGCAAAATCGTATGTGAATATCTCGGAGGGGCGCAGGGGAGGGGGATTCGTTATACCGGGGAAAAATCCTTCTTTGTGTGCCAAATCGAGGGAGCACTGGTGCCATTCCAGTGCGACGTCACCTACGGAGCTAGGAGCATTGAAAAATTCGATTCGGGTCTCCTGGACCCAGAGTACCCGTAGTGTCAGAAAGTAAGTTTTATGAAAAAATTATAATTATTTAGAATTTATATTTAAATTACTTAATAATGTAAAAATATATGTTTTAATGTATAGTGCCCGTGAAAAAATTTTTTAATAGCTTAGTTTTTTTTTAAGGCAGAAATGGAGACGCGGTCTCGCACGCGGTCCGTCACTGAGTTGGCAGCAATCGAGAACCGTAACGAGGAGGAAGTTTACGAAAATGATGCTTCTTCTGGGGAAAAAGAAGATCGAACATACATCTAAAATTTGTTCTGCTTGTTCAACTACCGATATGTAAAAAATAATTACATTGTTATAATGATAATAGTTTTCAGATAATAAATACTTTTCAAATAATATACCCCCTAAAAAACACCTCTGGTGCAAAAAAATCGAGACAAGTTCATGTATGAAAAGGGATCTCTCTACAAAAATTGTGAAATCCGATAACATTAGACAAGATCGATTTTCCATTATGTCAATACGAACTAATTACAAAACGGAAAGAATTTTTTCTGTTTACCTGATTAGAACTGGTATAGAACTTGTCGGGTCCCGAACCCAAACGATAGGCAATAAATATCGTTCAATTTAATTTATTTTTACCGCATTATGAATTAGTAAAGATCAGATTACATAATAATAATATGAATAATTTTACATCATACTGAAACATCTGAATTGTTTGGGGCCAAACAAGTTCAATACCAGTTCTAATCAGGTAAACAGAAAAAATTCTTTCCGTTTTGTAATTAGTTCGTATTGACATAATGGAAAATCGAACTTGTCTAATGTTATCGGATTTCACAATTTTTGTAGAGAGATCCCTTTTCATACATGAACGTGTCTCGATTTTTTTGCACCAGAGGTGTTTTTTAGGGGGATTTGTCTCCTTTTTGCAAATATTATTATTATTATCGGCTTTATATCTCGATATAATATAAAACCAATACATGTGCCCATAATTATGAAAGTGGTCTAAGTCAAGATTTGAAAATGATAAGATTTTCAGTTATATCGCATCATTTTATCTTGCAATACATTTCTTTCTTTATTAATCAAGACCAATAAAACTCCAACTTTCAATGTTACAGAATGTAAAAACATTTTTTATTTTATGTAAAACAAATCCTTCAAATTTATCGACACAAAAAAAATATGACTTAGACCACTTTCATAATTATGGGCACACATAATGTGCGTCGGTAAGGTAAATTTCTTCATCTTTTGATTCAATTCAATGCCTAAGGCTAGCCCACCGAGGCGCCGCCACTGCGAAACTCAGACAGCTTGTGAGAGTATGAGTCGTGTACATATAACAGAAAAACTCTTACACCTCATCGTGGAGCCGCCATTGTTTGTCGCAGATCGCTAATTTGTGTGCGCCGTGTGTGTATACAGAGAAACCCATACAACTCAGTGGATAGATTGCGTTTGTATGGAGGTTGAACCTGTGTATATACACATCATGCTTCGGCTCTTTTTCATGTGCCCGCAGCTAGTTCGTTCGAGAATAGATACACGGCAGCGCTCTCGCCCAATTCATACATGAACTTGTCTCGAGACACTACCGTGTCTCTTGATATGAATGAAGTCTTTATGCATCTAGACAAATTTTGAACTATTATGGAAGAATACGATCCCAATGGAAAACGTATATCTCAAGTACGTAGGGCAATACAAAAAGACACTATCTTTATTACGAAAAGAAGAAAAAGGAGTTACTCAACTAACTCTTGACAAGTTAATAAAGAAAGCACCCGAATGCTAAATAAATAAATAAATACTTTAAAACACCGTTTTTGGTGCATATTTTTTTACATTCCTCTACTTTCGAATATTCCACTGTATTTAAAATTAACATACCTCCTTCAATTGGCTTTTTCATCCTCTGCGACCGCTGCGCGTGTCCTGGTACTGGTAAACCACGCACCAAGTATGACACGATTTTCTTAATTCTAATTTCTTAACTTCTAATTACTTAATATATATTATATATTATTATATATTAATTGCACCAAAATTACCAAACAGGTTAGAATTTAGCACAAAAAAGACAAGTAAAATAGTTAGAGAAATATGGGGGGTTTTCAGGATAAACATGGAAGTTATCATTTGTTGTTGTGTCCCTAGTAGTGATCGTAAGACACAGATGGCGCAAAGTGGCAATTATGGCGGAAAATTCGAACTGGTTGTAAGTCGAAAAATAGCTTCTTGTTTACAACATACAAGGAATCCCCCTGAACCCGAACACACCGACTTTAATAATTTTTATACATGTTGTAGAGGATGAAAAAATTATAGACACATATTACCTTTTATCTGCTAAAAACGCTTTTAAGAGGTGAAAATCACCCTCTAAGTTGACCCCAAAAAACGTTTTTCTGGTATATCTCGGCTCCTAATGAATATTTTGCAATGGGACAAAATCGAAAATGTTTTTTGCAAAAATTCTAGTTAATGGATGTTCTTCTGACTCTTGAGGTTGCGACCCCTATTTTATATTTTGGAAAAACGTTAATTTTCATTGATATATCCATTGTAAAAAATCAATTTTAGCCTTAAAAAAGTAGAAAAAAATATTCTCGTAACTAAAATAAAATAATTAAGTTATCATATTTCAGGATTTGCAAAAAACCACTCCTACATTCCTTCACTACCCTTTAAGGCGGATATCCACTTATAACAATGAAAAGGACATTTTACTCATGAAATATTCTCTCTATGCGAACTGAATATTATTCTGTATCAATTAAGAGAGTGCAATGACATTTTCGAGCAAAAAAGAATTATGAGGTGACACATTTCCATCCCCAAATAACTTTTCCAGATATATCTCGACTCCTAATGAATATTTTGCGACGGGATCATATGATTTTTCGCTAATATGTTCACTATAAAAAGTAAATTTAGTGAATATTTGTTTTAAAAGGAAGTGAATGATTTTTAGAGGTGGTTTTATGCAAAATCCTGAAATATGACAATTGAATTATTTTATTTTATTTAGAAAAATATTTGTTTCTTATTTTTTGAGGCTAAATTTACCTTTTATAGTGAACATTATTTCCAAAATAAAATATAGGGGTTGCAACCCCAATAGTCTGAAAAATATCCTTAACTAGCGTTTTTCATAAGAAACATTTTCCATTTGGTTCCGTCGCAAAATATTCATTAAGAGTCGAGATACATCTGGATAAAGTTATTTGGGGATGGAAATTTGTCACCCTATAATTCATTTTTGCTCGAAAATATCATTGCACTCTCGTAATTGATACAGAATAATATTCAGTTCGCATGAAGGGTATATTTCATGGGAGAAATATGTTTTTCATTGTTATAAGTGCATATTCGTCTTAAAAGGTAGTGAAGGAATGTAGGGTGGTTTTATTTTATTTACAAAAATATTTTTTTCTAATTTTTTAAAGCTAAAATTGATTTTTTACAGTGGATATATTTTTCCAAAATAAAAAATAGGGGTCGCAATCTAATAGTCAGAAGAACATCCATTAACTAGCGTTTTTCGCAAGAAACATTTTCGATTTTGTCCCATGGCAAAATATTTATTAGGAGACGAGATATATCAGAAAAACGTTTTTTTGGAGTCAATTTTTAGGGTGATTTTCACCTCTTAAAAGCGTT
Organism: Gasteruption jaculator; assembly: GCA_949825005.1. NCBI lineage: Eukaryota > Metazoa > Arthropoda > Insecta > Hymenoptera > Gasteruptiidae > Gasteruption > Gasteruption jaculator. The sequence continues at coordinate 91,634 of CATKWD010000083.1, forward strand.
TTTTAGCAGATAAAAAATACGTGTGTATCATTTTTTCATGCTCTACAACATATATAAAAATTATTAAAATCGGTGTGTTCGGATTCGGATGGTTTCCTTGTTAGCACTTGTTTATATATAATATAATAATAATGTCTTTCTTTAACCTTCGTAAAGACGCCAAAATTAAATTGTAAACAATAAAAATTATTTTGGAAGAGTTTCAGTAACACACCAAAGTTAAATAGATTTCTAATAAAACCGTGGCTGTATTTATAAAAACGCGCCTCAATTAATTTTTGAATGCGCTTCATTAAGCTTGCCAAAATTTACTACATTTCTACTAAAGCTCTGGCTGTGTTCATCAATGGGCGCCTCTAATAATTTTTTAACAGATTTTAATAAATGCATTAAAAATTATGTTTTGAACACGCGTTAGTAAACGCGCCAATGTTTTAGTAAAGCTCTGGCTCTGACATCTATTGTTTATATTGCGACACATGTCACACACATGATTTACATGTTTCATGTAAACCCGCCATAAGTGAATACGTTGAACTGCGAGTGTGCCTACTATACCACCATTTTGATATCATAGCGTCGCTTTCTTCAGTCATGGTCCAGCTTTCTACCCGTCAGCAACAGGTAAGCGAAATTCTTTTGAAAATTCTTTTTTATATCATGCGGTACATGATATAATATTTAAAAAAATGCAAATGATAATACTAATAATAATAATAATAATAATAATTCTCTTTATTTTTCTGCAATGTCGACAAATAGAACTGAGACGACGACGACGACGGAGGGAACCTCCTCACATCCGCCATTTACGCTCTCTCCACCGTTGACCCAACGATCGCCGACGAAGGATCCGCCGCCGCCGCCACCACCACCACCACCGCCGTCGGTACCACAGCCGGCGACGGCGACGACGACGGCGGCAGCAGCACAGTCGGCGACGACGTCAGCGGCAGCAGCACAGTCGACGACGACGTCAGCGGCAGCAGCACAGTCGGCGACGACGTCAGCGGCAGCAGCACAGTCGGCGACGGCGACGGCGACGGGACCAGCACAAGCACAAGATGGCGGAAAAGAACGCCGACGAGGTGAGAGGAACTTAACATTAAGAAATGCCAGGTAAGAATATTTTTTGAATATTTTCATATTTTTTTGTAATGTAATAAATATTTATGTAAACGGGGAGTTGGTACCCCGTTTAGTTAGAGTCCGTGAGGCATATTGGTAGCTGTGGGACTGACGTCACGGGAGAGAGAGAAAAATAGATTCGGCGGATAGAAGTTTTATTTATTGTGTCACAACTAACTGTTTTATTTATAATTCAATGTTAAGTGTATGTTAAGTAAGTTGAGAATGTTGAGAATTAATTAAGTGTGTTCCTGATATAACTAATAACTTCAAAAACCAATTTCATAGGTAAGATTATCTGATTCTGTATTCGACGTGAGTAACATAACCTGATGTAAATAAATTTCATAGGAACATTGGTCTGGAGTTTTACTAAACCAAGAACCAACTTACAAATTGGTTTTCGTCGTTCAAGATGTCCACGGTTCAAGTGAGATTCCGTCTTGAAAGAGACGAGACTATTAAGAAAACGGCCGTCACAAAGGTGAAATCGATCCGATCATTGAATGAGGAGGTAACCTATAATTTCCCAGCGGAATTTCAACTACCGGAACATCACGTAGAATTGTTCAAACTGAATACCGTCGGGAAAGCGTGTAAATCTATGAATAAAAAAGGACAGTTTCGAAATATAGTAGTTTCGTTACCTAAAGAATTAATTAGGTCATATTTTGATGAGGATGGTAATGCTGTATTCAAAGACCTATACCTGGAAGAAGAAGGTAATTTACCAGGTATTTCTGGTCAACCGAGTAACAGCCAAGAAGAATTACAGTCATTACTGCGAACGTTAGTACTTGAGAAGGAGAAAAAAGAAATCAACCTTTCTCAGATTATTAAATTATTTGTGTTAGACCCATTCACAAGAAAACAGAATGCTGCCGAATGGATCAAAATGTTCGAACGTGAATGTGATCGTAATAAAGTGCTAACGGATGTGAAGAAAATCCAGGTACTGCGTCTATTTTTGGATGAAACTATAAAAGACTGGTATTCAGCAGTACTATTACGATTATCAGTAGAAAGTGAATGGACTGAATGGAAAAGAATATTCTTGGAAACATTTGCCGACAAAAGCTGGAAGTCAGTTCATTATGCTTACACTTTTAAATGGATTTCTGGTTCTCTACTCGACTATGCGTTGAAGAAGGAAAAATTATTATTAGAAACAGAACCGGGAATGACAACAACATCGAGGATAAATCATATTGTTGTTGGATTACCTTCAGATATCTATGAAAAATTAGATAAAGAAGAAATTACTACTACGGAGAAGTTGATGAATCAGTTACGAAGATACTCACCAGCAGCTGATAAAACACCCGGTTTTTCTGCATCGAAAGCAATACCTGGTGTTCCAGTGCAGCAACCGAGAAACAAGAATAAATTACCAGGAGCTGCTGTACGTAAACCATGTTCGATTTGTGAATCCATGGGAAAACCAAATCGATATCATCTGCCGGAATTGTGTTGGAGTAAGAAGAGGACCGAGAAAAAGAAGGTGGATGAAAGGAAGATGGTGAATGCTGTTTTGATGCAAGATGACTATCCAAAAAACGAATAGAAGAATCGTCATCACCTTTTGCTGCGCCTGTAACGTTGGCATACAAGAAAGAGGATGGGAGGAAATCAAGATTATGTATTGATTTCAGAGATTTGAATGAAATACTAGTGCCAGAATCTCAACCTTTTCCAAGGATTGAAGACACGATAGTAAAGACAAGAAACTGTATGTGGTACTCGGTGGTAGATATTAGTTCGGCATTTTGGTCGATCCCTATTAGAGAGAAGGATCGATACAAGACTGCATTTGTGACTCAGACGGGTCATTATCAATGGAAGAGATTGCCATTTGGGTTGAAAATATCGCCTGCAATATTTCAGAGAGTTTTAGCGAACATATTGAAGAGATATGGGTTGCATACATTTTGTTGCAATTACGTCGACGATATTCTTATTTTTTCCAACTCCTTTGCTGATCACTTAAAACATCTGTCGATGCTGCTGCAAGCACTTTTAACGGAAGGTTTTCGATTGAAGTTAACGAAATGCGACTTTGCTAAGTCAGAAGTAAAATACCTTGGACATGTCTTGGGCTTCAATACAGTTCGTCCACATTCAGACAATCTTGTGTCAATACGGAATTTCCCAGAACCAACGTCGAAGAAGAACGTCAGACAATTTTTGGGAAAGGTCAATTTTTACCATAAATATATACCTGGTAGCGTGAAACTTTTAAATCCACTATACGAGCTGCTGAAAGAATGTAATCCATTTATATGGTCGGCAGAATGTCGCACAGTCTTTCAAACTGTGAAGAATATGTTGTGTCAAGCACCGATTTTAGCGATATTTGATCCGACGAGGACAACTTTTATTTTTACGGATGCCAGCGGAATTGGAATAGGTGCGATATTGAAACAAGTACAGTCCAATGGCGAATTGTTACCGGTAGCCTATTTCTCGCGAAAATTATCACTTTCGCAAACAAAGTGGAAAGCAACATATCTTGAATGTTACGCGATCAAAGAGGCGATACGTTATTGGCAGCACTGGCTATTGGGAATAAAATTTACAGTAGTATCCGATCACAAACCGCTCGAAAATTTGAGACTGAAATCCAGAACCGATGAGATTCTTGGAGATATGGTATATTACTTATCACAGTATAATTTTTCGGTTCGATATTCACCAGGCACAACAAACCAAGAAGCAGATGCGTTATCGCGAAACCCAGTGCTCGAGGAATTCCAGAATGAAGATGACATCCTCCAGGTAGTCAATATGATGACACTAGAAGAGATCAAGAAAGATCAAGCCGAACCAGATTCAGGTTCGAGAAAGAATACGAACTTGTATCAGCGGAATGATATATGGTTCATAAAGCACAATAATCGGGAAAGAATCGTGGTGTCGAAAGATTTCGGGAAGAAATTAATCCATAAGATCCATCTCTATTATGGACATATCGGTACCTCCCACTTGATCAACAAGATCCGTCAATACTATTACTTTCCAGGAATGGATAAATTGGTCCAACAATATTGTGATGCATGTGAAATATGCAAGAAGAACAAAACTCGCTGTAGTCGTCCAGCCGGATTTTTATCGCAATTAGGTCCAGCAGAGGAACCATACCAAATAATGTCGCTGGACACGATTGGTGGTTTTACGGGATGTAGGTCGCCGAAGAAATATCTACATCTACTCGTTGACCATTTTACTAGATATGCTTTTGCATATGCATCAAAGACGCAAAGTGCCAAAGATTTTATCAAATTAGTGCAACCGATTCTAAAAAAAAACCAGATTCACGTTATTCTAGCGGATCAATACCCGGCAATTAGGTCCGGAGAATTTCAACGTTTTATGAAGAAGAGTAGAGTAAACATGGTCTTTACAGCCGTTGATTGTCCTTCATCCAATGGATTAAACGAAAGGTTAAACCAAACATTGGTTAACCGGATTCGCTGCAAGATGCAAGAATCACCGACGAGACCATGGACGTCAGTCATGACAGAATGTCTACAGGACTATAACAGCACTACACATAGTGCTACCCGGTTTTCACCGGAATACCTTCTCACAGGTAAATGGCCCTCGATTGTACCAGTCGAACTAGAAATTCATCGGTCTCTTGAAGAAGATCGAAAAGAAGCTTTCCGGAATTCACAGAAACAGCACACTGTGAATAAAGATCGTTTTGATCAACACCGACGAGAAAACGATTTCCAAGTAGGTGATTTAGTTTACTTCAAAAGAGGAAATAAACTCAATCAAAGTAAGTTAGAACCTATCAGGTCAGGACCCTGCAAGATCATACGGCGGATATCTGGTTCGATTTATGAACTCCAAATAGAAGGAAGTCGTCGAGGCAATAACTTTTTCCACTGCAGCAAATTAATTCCGGTTTCGAGAGCTGCGGGAGGGGTTTTGGCCCCAAGTGCGGGGGTGTAAACGGGGAGTTGGTACCCCGTTTAGTTAGAGTCCGTGAGGCATATTGGTAGCTGTGGGACTGACGTCACGGGAGAGAGAGAAAAATAGATTCGGCGGATAGAAGTTTTATTTATTGTGTCACAACTAACTGTTTTATTTATAATTCAATGTTAAGTGTATGTTAAGTAAGTTGAGAATGTTGAGAATTAATTAAGTGTGTTCCTGATATAACTAATAACTTCAAAAACCAATTTCATAGGTAAGATTATCTGATTCTGTATTCGACGTGAGTAACATAACCTGATGTAAATAAATTTCATAGGAACATTGGTCTGGAGTTTTACTAAACCAAGAACCAACTTACATTTATATTGGGTTGGCAAGTAAGTAATTGCGAATTTTCCGAAGCAAACAAATGACGAAATCCGCAATTACTTAGTTGCCAACCCAATAGTTATATTATTAATAATATTAATAAGAATTGTATATAATATTTTTGTAATATTAACATAAGCACTTAATAATAAGTAATAATAATATTATTTATTTTATTTCAGATATCGACGTGGAGGTTGGGGGAGAGGGAATGCCCGTGGACGAGGTGGCGGTCGTGGCCGTGGTAGAGGGCAATGGGGCAAGACCACCAACGTTCAATATTTTTTTTATCACTGATAAAAATATATTGAAAAAAAAAGAAAATAAAATAAAAAGGATATTCAAAAATTAATTGGTATTCTATTTATTTATTAAATTATATTTATTTATATATACATTTATGCGTGCTTTCCTTTTAATACAATAATGTGCTTTAATATAATATTTTAATATAATAATGTGCTTTCCTTTGGAAATAATGATGCTTTCTTCTTCCACGGTTGTTATCGTCCTCATTGTGTTTTTCGCCACCGTTGTTCTCGTAGCCGTTGTCTTCGTCGTTCCGATCCCGGTCGAAGTCGATGTCACCGTCGTCCTAGTCTCCGTCGTAGCTGTTGTCCTCGTTATCGTCATCGTCGTCCACGTGACAGTGATACTCGTCCCCATCGTCCTGATCCCTACAGTACTCGTTGTCTTCGTCTAAAAAAGTAATATATTTACTTTGATAAATATTTTTATAGAATTTTAAATATATTTTATATATTTTAATAATTAAATTAATTTTATTACATTTAATTTATTAAGGAAAAAATAAGCTAATTAAGATAATATATTAATTAAAATATATATAATATGTATATTAATTTTGAATCGCCATTGTCCTCGTACCTGTAGTCCTCATTGTTGACCGACGTTGTTGTCCTTGTCTCCGCCGTTCTCATGATCGTAATCCTCGTTCTTGTCGCTGTCGTCCTGGACCGCGTCGTAGCCGTTGTCACCATTGCCTTGGTCCTCGTCGTAGCGTTTGTCGCCGTCGTCCTGGTCCCCGTCGTAGCCATTGTCACCGTCGTCCTAGTCCTCGTCGTAGCTGTTGTCATCTTCGTCCTGGTCTCCGTTGTAGCCGCCGTCCTCGACGCCGTCATTCTCGTCATCGCCATCCTCATTATTTCATTTTTTTAATAAAATTTGATTTTGACGCGTTTAATAAAGCGTGTTGAAAAATTCAGTTTTGAACACGCTCTTGCAAACGCGCCAAAATTAAATTGTATACAATAAAAATTAATTTCTGAACACGCTTCAGTAAACGCGCCAAAATTTAATAATTTTTTAATAAAACCCTCTGTTCAAAAAGCTCGCCTTAAACCATTCTCCAATATACCGCCTGTGTATGTATACATACAGGGGGTGCATATCTATTAATTACAATTGTTTTATCTCCATTTTCACAAACTAATTATTAATGAACCACAACTTACCTCTTTTTTACAGTTATCTGTTCACTCGATAAATATGATAAATTCACTCGATAAAAATGATAATGATAGTTATCGACTTTATTTCTAGAGATAATATAAAATACATAACGCGCGTCGGTAAGGTAAATTTCTTCATCTTTTGTTCAATTCAATGCCTAAGGCTAGCCCACCGAGGCGCCGCCACTGCAAAACTCAGACAGCTTGTGAGATTATGAGTCGTGTACATATAACAGAAAAACTCATACACCTCATCGTGGAGCCGCCATTGTTTGTCGCAGATCGCTAATTTGTGTGCGCCGTGTATGTATACAGAGAAACCCATACAACTCAGGGGATAGATTGCGTTTGTATGGAGGTCGAACCTGTGTACATACACATCATGCTTCGGCTCTTTTTCATGTGCCCGCAGCTAGTTCGTTCGAGAATAGATACACGGTAGCGCTCTCGTCCAGTTCATACATGAACTTGTCTCGAGACACTACCGTGTCTCTTGATCTCGATTTTTATCTTTCTTTACCATTGCAACTCTATATATATATATACAGGGTGTTTGGTATAAGATCATGAAGCCGAAAGGTGGTGGTAGAGGGTGAAAATTGGAGACGAAAAGTCAAATACCTCTTTTCAAAATTCGGAATAATTACCGAGTTATTAATTAAAACTTCTGGCCAATCAAAATGTTCCATTAGAATTTGGTGGTCGTGACAAAAGTAGACTCGAACCTACTTGTCGTCGGAAAGAAGGTAGTAGTAGTAATAATAACAAAAGAAGTAAAACGGTGACACCAACACATTGAAGATCTTGCTTCTGTTGTTACTACTAACACACTACTACGACGATGATATGATATCGTCGGAAAAAAATATCTACAGGGTGTAATAGTAGTAATAATAACGTAAAAAATTAACTGACGAAAATCGAACTTTCAAATTCTTAATTGTGTTATTATTTCTACTATTACCACGACCAATACTACTACCTTTATTATCATTATTATCATTAGTATCATTATTATTAGAATTATTGTTTTTGTTATTATTATTATTATTATTATTATTATTATTATTATTATTATTAATCCTTTTAGTGCCGAGTGCCAAATGCGTGCCTATGCGAGACTAATCGGACGAATTTGACGATTTTACTAAGGTTTGGGAAAAAAGCTCTTAAAACCCAAACTATCAAGGAAGGGTTTCCAACACGACCTCACCGATTTCAATAATGTTTGGATATGTTGTAATACTCGAAAAAATAAGAGACACGTATTTTTTTTATGTGCGGTCATCCACTTTAAAGGGGTGAAAACCATCCCTAAAGTTTTATCCGAAAATCGTTTTTTTATCATATCTCGGCTTCTAATTAATATATTTTAATGAAACAAAGTGAAAACTATTTGTCATAAGAAGACGAAGATATTAGGTGTGTTTATGACCCAAGGGGTTTCAACCCTTATTTTATATTTAAAGAAAACTAGATTTTTATGCATCTTTTCTTCATTAAAACCAGGGTATGAACTGAAAAAAATAAAGAAAAGCATTTCCGTTTACTCTATCGAATATTTCAGTTGTCGTGTTTCAGAATTTTTTACGCAACCGCCCCCCAAATACCGTAAACAACCCTTAAAGTAATACATCGCATGTAAATGATGAAACAAATTTTTTTTCTTGAGATTTGTTACACGTGAAAACAGAATGTAATTTATATCAAAAACAATCATTTTATAAAATTTTTTGTAATATAGTAATATAAAAGGGGTGATAAAAGTCACCCCCAGAAGTGAATTATTCAATATAACTCAGTATTTATTAATATTTTTTAATGGAAGTGATTAAAAATTATTTTTTAAGAGAAGATTTATCCGTTTTGACGAAGAGATTTTTTACGCAACCGCCCCTAAATACCGTAAACTGCCCCTTAAAGTAATACATCGCATATAAATCATGGAAAAAATTTTTCCCTCACCTGGGTGATCCAAAATGGCGTCCAAAGTGAACAATTTTAACTCAATATCTGTCGAACGCTTTAACTAACAAACTATTAATTATTCGAAAAAAATGTTAAGAATTCAAAGTACTGAGATATTATCATAGAATATCCCAGAATTTTTTCAGATTTTTAAGATGCATTTAAAGAAATGTAACACAAAATTTTTATAAATATAAAAAAATTCACAGAAAATTCTAAAAAAATTCTAGTGTGTTCCTTGGAGAATTCTAAGCTTTTCTTTATACATGTCAATTTTTTCTGAAAGTTGATAGTTTTTGAGTAAAAAAATCTAAATAGGCAGAACAATTTACACGTATCGAATGCGGCAGATTTTTTTACTCAAAAAGTATCAACTTTGAGAAAAAATTAACAATTATAAAAAAAGCTTAGAATTATTAAAGGAATACACTAGAATTTTTGTAGAATTTTCTGTAAATTTTCTTAAATTTATGAAAATTGTGTTAAAAAAATTATTTAAATGCGTCTAAAAATCTGAAAAAATTCTGGGGTATTACTTGATAATATCTAAGCACTTTTTATTCCTAACATTTTTTTCGAAAAATTAATAGTTTGTTGGTTAAAGCGTCCGACAGATATTGAGTAAAATTTTTCACTTTGGACGCCATCTTAGATCATCCAGGTGAGGGAAAAACATTTGTCAATACATATTCTTAAAGTTCAGACATCGCGTCCCCCATCTACACTGGTTTCAAGATAATTCCATACCGGCAAGTTGTCGAAAATTCAATTGGAAAATTTTTTTTTATTTTTTCAACGTTTTTTACCTTTCAACTCCATTGTAGAGTACTAAATCTTTTTTTTTCAAATTTTCAATGACACCGTCTGAAAAAACATTAAAAAAACCATATTTTTTTTTTTAATCGAATAGTATCCGTACAGTAAGCTCAAAAGTAGTGGTCTGCAGAGTGGCCTTTCGGGCGTTAGTGGGTTAACAAGACAAATGATAAATTTCAAAAAATTGATTCTTTCTGCAGCCGCTGTGAAACTGCCATGTTGAAAAAATAATTTTTCGAGGCTGGATTTCATTCCTAGGGTATCGGAATCACTTTTCTGATAAGTTTTGTAGTGATAGAAAATTGCTTTCCCGTTGAAAAAGACATTACTCACAAAAAATAAGGGATATTAAGGTAGTTGTTTCCTAAATCGAAAGTATTGAAAATTGCTTGAAATTTTGTACAAAATTAATATGGGTACCAACGAATATGTATGCAAAATCTTGGACCAATTGACCATCTCGTTTTTGTGATATCGTCAATCAAAGTTCACAATTTTTACTATACTTTGACGTTGTAGTAATGGCGAAGGCGCGTGAAAAATATCTTTCTTCGGTTATAGTAATAGAACGAGTATTGACAAATAGTTGAAAATTAACACAAAATGAGTGTAAACTATAATAAAACACATGGATTTTTTTTGAAATTTTTGACCATCTACTTACGGAGTAATATTATCCTAAATGTTTTCGTTTTATCATTTTTCACGATGACTATGAGAAGCTCGATCGATGTGGCAACGTCGCCTTTTGCCGCTACATTAAAATTCATTGAGGAGTGATTAGATTACAGAAGCGATTGAAGGAATAGAATATCATTACTTAATAAAATTGTATTAAATACGTTTAACAATTATGTACAATTAAGAAAATAATAATAATGAATCTTCGTTTTACTCACAATTTTATCAAGAGACAAAGTCATTTGACAGGCGGTACATCTTAAATTTTTCCCAAAATTGATATGTCAACAATTCGTCTTCCAACACATACATTTGAATTATTTTGTTTTTCATCTATTTTCCATCGATTAGTCTGAACTTCTCTCACTTTTTGTCTCCGTAACAATTCTTTTTTCTTAATAAATTATCCTTTATGTCGTGTTACTGTAGTCGAAGACTTTTTTGAGTTTATGCAATAGCGCGCGTAAAGTCACATACACATAAATAGTACTATGGTAGCACCGCGACGTTGCAACGTTTTCTTCTCAGTTTTGACTACCCGAATCATATGAGAGTATAATTCTTGTTAAAAGTACTTATTTTTTTATTGTGTAATATAATATAATAACTAAAATTCATCTTTTTTAATATGTGGATTTTTAATACAGAAAAAATCTATAATTTTAAGTTTTAAGTTTTGTTTTGACTAATGTTGGGCAACAACTACCTTAAAACAATTTCAAATTTTTTGGTGATTTTCAACAAAGGATAACTCAGAGAATAATGGTCGTATAATAAATTTTAAAAAAGGAAATTGTAGCCCTAAGTCTCTAGCTTTTGAATCTGAGCAGTGAATTTTTTTAATATGAGCGGTTCACGAGTTATCGTGAAAAACCAACGGAAAAAAATTTTCCAAATTTTTTGTCATCTTCAAAACGATCTACGGTCTTCAAAAAATGTTTATTGATTACGCCACCACCAAGATTTTTCAAAGAATTTAATTCTCTTTAATATGACACCTTGCTGAGCTCCATACGATAATTTTGTGCGGAGTTATCGTTGATCAAAGCAAAAAAGTCATTTTTGACTTTTATGATAGGTAACTCCGAAAATATTCATCGTGCAAAGAATAGACGTAGCGTTTTGAAAACTGCAAAACATCCTTTCTAAGACGTCATTAATGTTTTTTGATGAAAACTTTTTTTGTGATGACGTTATCTGAAAAAATGGTAAAAGATTAAAAATAAAAAGATATTTGGATATTCTAGTATAACTTTGGATATAATGGATAAACGAAGGATATTGTCGGTAATTTTTTAATCTCAAATAAAACCCCCGAGTTTCAAAGTGCTACGATTTTTTTTTCTTAGCGCCCCGAAAGGTTAAATTTATCGTTTTTGCCGAAAATCACCATAATGAACAACAATGTCTATTCACTTTTTCAACTTTAAAATTATCTTTTCGGTAATAATAAATGCGTATTTTCTTTATTCAAAGACATCAATTATCAAGAAAAAAAAGTTTCGATGTTTTTTACATTTAAAAAAAATTTTGTTCAAAATTAAAAAAAAATTTTTATTAAAATTTTTTTTTAACGTGTTCTCAATGCCTTTCTTTCGTCGAAAAAAATCGATTGATTTTTTTACCAGTTCTAAAAAAAATATTTGAAAAAAAATTTTTAAATAAATTTTTTAAAATTTTTTCTCGATAATTGATGTCTTTGAATACAGGAAATACGCATTATTGCCGAAAAGATCATTTCAAAGTTGGAAAAGTGAATAAAAATTGAAAATTTGTTCGGTATGGTGATTTTCGGCAAAAACGATAAATTTAAACATTCGGGGCATTAATTGTAAGAAAAAAGAATCTTAGCGCTTTGGCACTTTGAGGTTAAAAAATTACCGATAATATCCGTCGTTTATCCATTATATCCAAAGTTATACTAAAATATCCAAATATCCTTTCATTTTTATTTTTTTACCTTTTTTTAGATAACGTTGTCACATAAAAAAAATGTTTTCATCAAAAAACATTAATGACCTCTTACAAAGGATGTTTTGCAGTTTTCAAAACCCTACGTCTATGCTTTGCACGACGATTATTTTCGGAGTTATCGATCATCAAAGTCAAAAATGACTTTTTTGTTTTGATCAACGATAATTCCGCGTAAATTATGGTATGGAGCTCAACAAGGTGTCAAATTAAAGAGAATTAGATTCTCTGAAAAAACTTGGTGGTGGCGAAATCAACAAAAATTTTTTGAAGACTGTAGATCGTTTTGTTGATAAAAAAAAATGTTTGATACAACTTTTTTCCGTTGGTTTTTTTATGAGCACTCGCGAACCGCTCATAATAAAAAAATTTACTGCTCAGCTTCAAAAACTAGAGACTTAAGGCTACAATTTCCTTTTTTAAAATTTATTATACGGTCATGATTCTCTGAGTTATCGCTTGTTGAGAATGACCCAAAAATTTGAAATTTTTTAATATCCCTTAATTTCTAAGAGTAGTGTATGAATAAAGAGAAAAAAAGGAATGAAAAATCAATATTTTTTTCAACTTTCTTTGAAAAATAGAGGTTAAATTTTTTTCCAAAATTTCTTAGCGACAGTCAATAGAGCAACCTCGAAAACATAAAATATGACCATTTGAATAGCTAATTATTACTTTTTCAAATGTAGTGAACAGTTAGAGCCAACGCCAGAAATCAGTTCACTTGGGCCGAAAAGGGTTAAGAATTTGAAAATTTGATTTTTGTCATTTAATTTCTCACGTTATTACTACTGCTATTACACCCTGTACATGTTTTGTTTCCAACGATATCATATCATAATCGTAGTAGTGTGTTAGTGGTAACAACAGAAGCAAGATCTTCAATGTGTTAGTGTCACCGTTTTACTTCTTTTGTTATTATAATTACTACTACCTTCTTTCCGACGACAAGTAGGTTCGAGTTTGCTTTTATCACGACCACCAATTTCTAATGGAACATTCTGATTGGTCAGAAGTTTTAATTAATAACTCGGTAATTATTCCGAATTTCGAAAAGTGGTATTTGACTTTTCGTCTCCAATTTTCACCCTCTACCACCACCTTTCGGCTTCATGATCTTATACCAAACACCCTGTATATATATATATATTGAGACGTTTCCAGCGCCTCCCCTTTGTCCTCGGGAGAAGGTGGACACGCTGGAATGAGTCTTTAAAGATAAAAGTTCGTGTACTGGACCCGCGTAATGGATTTATTTCCCCCAATTGATCTTAAGTGTGACGTTTCCAGTATCTGGAGGGAAAAATCTCTTTTCTTAGGAAATCTGTAGGAATATCTCTAATATGCCCCAGATTGCCCAATGATCTTCCGCAAAAGGGCCTAGCGCAGTGCCAGGGGCTTTTGCGGAGATCTAGACTTCAGGACAGGTTAGGAATTCTCCGAAAAGGCTTAGCGCAGTGCCAGGGGCCTTCGGAGGGTTATTAAGGAGTTTGGTTTCCTGTGGAAAGTAGTTTGAGTTTTTAGAAGGGACTTAGCGCAGTGCCAGGGGCCTCCGTATTACTCAAAGGAATTTGGAAAATGGAATTGAGTTTTTAGGAGGGGCTTAGCGCAGTGCCAGGGGCCTCCGTATTACTCAAAGGAATTTGGAAAATGGAATTGAGTTTTTAGGAGGGGCTTAGCGCAGTGCCAAGGGCCTCCGTATTAATCAAAGAAATTTGGAAAATGATCTTTTTACCAAGGGGGAGCTCTTCTCGCTATCCCCTTTGGTCTGATTCTAATCCTGAAAGTGTTCCAAGTCAGAGTTATTTCTGATTCTTAGAACTTTTCTGAGTTCTCCGAAGGGGCTTAGCGCAGTGCCAGGGGCCTTCGGACAACTACAGACGAAATTTCGACTGATCTCAGACTTCCAAAGGAAATTCTGAGAGATCCTGAGAGGGTTCTCAGGTGAGAGTCAATTCTTCCTGATCTAGATTTGATCACGTCAAGAATCTATCTGATATCTTAAGCTTTTGCGGGCCCCTTTATACTCATCCGGAGCGTGGTGATCTCACACTGTGCCTACCCCCCGATGGCTTTTCATCGGAGGGGGCTTTTTCTGGAAACAGGGGCAAGTAGCTGGATCTTGCTTTAAGTATCCGCTTTGCGTATTTGCCAGCAGTGAGAATCAACCCCGCTATTGGTTGCTCCGAATGAAATAAAAGGACCGATTGGTTTCTGGAATTTGAAATTTTAATTTATCTACCTCTTATTCGTGAAGTTTCCGTAACGGAAATTTTCACTAGGTAGTTTAACGGCTTTTGCGCTTAGATTAGTTCGCTTTTTCGTTAAGCGACAGCGCTGCCGTCTTATCTTCGCCTCAGTTCGAATGTCTGGCGCGAAGATAAGGTAATCGTCCTTCCTTATCGATTATTCTAATCGACGAGGAAGGATCTAATGTTAGTGTTAGTAATTGCCCTCAGATAATTTAGGCGCTGCTGTACTAGGAACAGCCAATCAAGCCTGTTTATCCATCATCGAGCATGTCTGTGTTGGGTGTTCACGTGTTGTGTTTTGCAATCTATAACTTAGTTATAGATTGTTGCAAATTTTGTGTTTTTCAGTGAAAAAGTGTTTTATTTTTCAAAGGTGTTGAGTGGTGACCGAGAAGAATTAATAAATTTTGTATAGTTAATTAATTTTATCTTGACGCTAGGTCACCTGAAATAAGTTATGAAAAAAACCTTTAACGAGCTTTTCTTGGTTATTTTCTTGATTTCAATTCAAGGAAATAACCAATAAAATTTTGGTGATCTTACTCATCCTTAATTGTAAATGAAAATTCATTGCGATAACCATTTTTGAAATTTTGTAGACACGCGGTTTTTTGGTTGGTCTCTTGATGAGAGGTTGCAACGCTGGGAGTTGAAAGAAGGATATTTTTCGGACGTTCTTAGGAAGGGAGAGGAACCTGGAACGCCACAATATATATATATATATTTTTTACCAACGATCACGTTGGTAAAACGTTGCATAATTAACAACATGCATCCTACCCATCCTAAAACCTTCCAAAAAACCATTAAAAATACTTAACTTCTAATTTTGCTTCACAAAATTAGAAGTTAACAATACTTACAAAGTGGTAGAGTACTAAATTCTTATCATATTAAATAAACTCACTCACGATACATCAAACTCGCTTACTCACCACATTTTTAACTTTTATTAACTTTCTCAATTTTAAAAACTAATTTTTCTACAATTAAAATTCATCATTTTCACTAAAAAGTAAAATAACAACTTATTTACTGACTATTAGCAGCCATTTTTAACCATAGAGTCATTAAGATCTATTTCCAGTATAGATCAGAAACTCACTTCCCAATGATGGATACTTGCTGGACAAGTTTAGCTATTACCATATAGCGCGTCCTGGCGTATCTGAGGGAACTAAAACTAATCCAAATATCGACCAATGGATTTACGCGTCAGGCGTACTAGCTTAAAGATAGCGTGACGTCAATCTCCCGCTAGATCCTGGTCTGCCCCACATGCTTCCCAAGCCAGCCTATAGCAGGTGCGGGAGCCGTGCCTAGCGGAAGGACATTCAAAAATGCTCCAATGAGACGCAAAAGCGCGGGCTTTGAATGTTCCTTCTCCGCTAGGAAAAGTGCCCCTCTCGAGGAAAAGCCCTCGACGAGGTAGGAGGAAATTCGGCTTCCGCAGGCTTTGAGGAAAACTATAAAGGCACGACCGGGAGCTCTAGGAGATCCAGATGCTTCGTCTGTCTCGTACAAGCAACAGCTTAAGAGAACAGCAATAAGCGATAATCTCAATTAATTAAAGAGAAGTCCCACGATCAGAGCTTTGCTTTGCTTTGCTTTTGTTTATTAAGGGTGCGTAGACTGCGTGCAGCTGTCTTTGACACCTAACACAGTTATACATATGTTATACATGATATAAATATTAACATTAACATTTTACAATAAAACTACATTACATTTTCCTTAAAGACTAGTTAATTCACACACCTTATCCTTATCTTCATGGCCTACAACATTGCGTCAACATACAGGCTAGTGTAATCGTAGCAAACTTATTGTCTACTTATAAACTTTAATATAACATATTTCTTTCGTTCTCATTCTTGATATACCACCTACTAAGTCTCTGCGATCTATTTTCTCTCTTCCCATACATATATTTGCATACTTCTTGTGGAAATCAAAGGTCTAAATTACAATCATCGAAGAATTTTGTAATTTCCCTAAGAATACTTTTTCTTTTTGTTTTAAGCAGTTCTATATAATTGTTGCCTGCCTCCAAAAACTTTTCCCCCAATTTCTGTTTTAATGTTTCTCTTTGACAATTGTATAGCCCACATTCGAACAGCACGTGCTGCATGGTCTCTTCCTCCAGACCACAGTCACACATTGGGTCATTAATTATGTTTTTCCTAAATAGCGATTCCTTCAAGTTAAAGTGGTTAGATCTTATCCTGGATAATTTCCTAATTATATCTCTACCCATAGAATTGATTTTAATGAACCACGGTTTTTCCTTATTTCTTTTGTTATCCTGCGAGAAAGTATCGAAATACAATTTCACTTTTACCTCCCCTTCTTTTTCTAAATTCCTGAAACTTTCCGTTCCTTGCCTTTCCAGCTGACTTCTCAGGAGGTCTTGCAAAGAGATTCCATAATCCAAATCTGGTTCCAAAAGACTTTGACTTTTTGCTATTTTGTCTGCCATCTCATTCCCCGGAATGCCCACGTGGCTGGGGATCCATACTAATATCAACAGTTTTTTCCTACTGGCTGCTATCCATTTAATTATCGATTCTGTTATATATGGATTATATTTTTTAGTTTTGTTGTTATGGATTATGCAGTTTCCTATTGCCTCTATTGAGGACAGTGAATCAGAGAGAATCACCAAGTTCTTTATCCTGTCTTTGTATAATACTTTGCTAATCGCTTGGTTAATCGCGAGCGCTTCTGTTGAGAAAATCAAAAATCTATTGTCAACCGAAATGCCTATTTTGTCCGTTAGTCCGCTATCTGTTTTCCTAACCAAGCCAACGCCATTGGCCAATGCGTTTGTCATCTTGGAACCGTCCGTGTAGTACGTTTCCGTCTCGTCTGTCTTGAGATCGTATTTTTCCAATATGATATTTCTAATATTACTTTTCGGTATCGCACCTACTTCTATTTCTCTACCTATACTAGAGTCTGTTTTAATCCTGTTAGGTATATCTATATTCTCGTTATTGATTCCCTCCCAGATCGTCTCTCTTTCCTTTATCGTGTTTCCTTTTTTCGGTGTTGTTCAATCCCCTTTGAGCTGAATAAATGCTTCTTCCAGGGTTGACAGTACTCCCACACCCCTCCATTTCTTTTCCTTATTGTTGGTATTTTCATAATCTATTCTAATTTTCTCCATGCGATTTAATAGGGGGTTATCATCATTATCTCTTTCACTTTGCCCAAGCCAAAAACTTTTTGCCAGGAAACGTGCTCGGTCGCTGAGGCCCATCACGCCCGTCTCCGCATGCATAACGTTAATCGGAGTCGATTGTCTATACCCCATTATCGCTCTTAAGGACGCCGACTCTAGTTTTCTTAATGGTTCAAATAAATAATTTCCTTTTTTCATGCTGCAGTTGATGTAGATCGGGGACGCGTATTCTGCCACAGACCTTACCAATGCTTTATGCAGGTTTATTCCCCACCATTGATCTATCCCATTCCTTCCTTTACACAGATACTTTATCATATTTACTCTGTTCCTTGACCTATTTTCTATTTCTTTCATATGAGCTTTGAAATTTAATCTAGTATCGAAGATCAGTCCCAAAAACTTGGCTTTTTCATCTATATTAATTTTAATTTTTTTATTTTCTATTTCGAGTTCTATTTCTTTAAAGTCTATTTTCCGTTTAGATGTAAACAAAACAATTTTGGTTTTCTCCGGTGCCAATTTCAAGTCCCTAATCTGCAGAAAATTATCTATTTTGGCTATTACATTTTTTGTATTTTGGGATGCCGTCTCTAGCTTATCCGATATGCAGAGTACCCCAATATCGTCTGCATACTGGAGCACCCTCGTGTTCGGGGTCCCTTCCATTTTTTGTAAACCTGTGACATATATATTAAACAAAGTCGGACTTAGAATCGCCCCTTGCGGTACCCCTTTTTTCCAAGATATTTCTTTTTTATCTCCGTTGCTTTTTCTAAACTCTATTATTCTATCTCTTAGCCAGTTACTTAGCCAGTGTATGATTTTAGTCGGAGCTCTATTTTCCCTGAGAATATCCAATAGAACTTTGAAGTTTACATTATCATATGCCCCTTTAATGTCTAAAAATGTACCTAATGCATATTTATTTTCTCTAGCTGCTTGTTTTATGTCCAAAATTAATTTAGCCAAATTTTCAAAAGTAGACCTTCCTTCCCTAAAACCCGACTTTATAATTTTTTCTAATATTTTCCCGACACATGAGGTGAGTGTGATAGGCCTCAACGCCAGTTTTCCCACCTTGTCCAGGAATATACCCGTATCTCTTTTCCATTCCCTCGGGACTATGCCTTGCACCCAGCTTTTTTGAAACATTCTCAGCAGCAGCCCTTGCATAAATTCTGGTAGTTTGTTTATAATTTTGTAATCTATACCGTCGCTCCCCGGGGAGGAGTTCTTGATTTTGACTTCGTTTAGCGCTGTGTTTAATTCATGTTTAGAAATATCTCTATTCCATCTACGTGCAAGCAGGAATTCTATAGTATCTTGCAAATAATCTGGTGCCAGGTAACTAATGTTAATATTGTTTTCTTCTATATTTCTGATTGCAGATTCCTCTAATTCTACTCTCTTAGCGTTATTTATTAAACTTTTGTTATTTATAAATCCTTTTTTAACTTTCCTGATCTTTGCCCAGATCTTTGCCGAACTGCCCTCGGAGGATATTTCTCTTGTTAATTTGTCCCATTCTTCCCTTTTTCTATTTTTTTTAAATTTAATCCATCTAGCTTTATATCCTATCATTGCGTTGTAGTCCTCCGTGCTCCCGGATCTACGCCATCTCCTCATAGACGACTTCCAGTCATTCCATACACCCGAACATTCCTCATTCCACCAGAAATTAGGTTTAATTTTTTTATCCGGTCTATTGTTAGCATTGTTATTATTGTTATTGTGTCTATTTCCTATATTACTTCTATTTTGTATTTTTTTATTTTTACACGAAACATCTAAACTTTCTTTTATATATTTGACCCAGATTTCCAACGCCAAATCTAAATCCACGTCTATAGCCTTGTTAAATGCCGACATTATATCCTGTTCTTTACGTATTAAGTCCATTATAAAATTGTTCCAATCTATGTCTTCTTTTTTGTAAATCCTAAAGTTATTTCTTTTGACGTTTGTTCTGAAATTGACTTCTAGAGTTTCATACGATAACTTAATTATTTGGTGGTCGGAACCAAAATCCATCTCCGTTTCCGATGCCTGAAAGTCGTCTATGTCATCTACTCTACATATTACCAAATCTAAGTTGGAGGGGGCATGATCCCTGTCTCTTCTGGATTCCGTATTCTCATTAATCACAGCAAGGTCTCTGTCGAACAACACCCTCGCGAGGGCCACCCCTGATGGGTTATCCGACGGACAATTCCATGACACGTGTCTCGCGTTAAGGTCTCCCACCCAAAGGGTTTTTGGGTTTTTATCTATTCCCAATCTATCTACAATTTCATTCTAGTGTTCTGTTCTAAGCTCTACGTTAGGGCTTTTATACATATTATATATATCCAGTACTTTATTGTTGTCATTATCTTGAATTGTGACTCCTATTATTTCTCATTTATCCAATTCTGTACATTCCAAAATTTTGCTAACTCTAAGATTGTTTTTATAGACTATGGCGACCCCACATCCCCTAACTTTTCTGTTATCTGTTTGTGTTCTCATAAGGTTTTCCGAGTTTTCTATAAAAGAGTAACCTGGTATATTAATATGACTATAATTTTTTACCCACGTTTCCGTTAAACACATAACATCGTACTTCTGTATAGCAATTTTCAAGTCTTCTAGTTTACTCCTGATACTTCTGCCATTCCAGATTCCTATCAGAATTTCTGTCTTGTTATTTGTGTTCATTCTATCCATTGTCCGGTTATTGTTGTTGTTCCTAAGGGTGAGACGCTATTTTACTTAGTCTTGTTGCTATTTGTGTGACTGTATCTGGAGGTGCACGACCCGAATCACGCACGGGGCTGCCAGAAACCTTTCTTTTTTTTGTAAGCTCTATCTTCTTGTTATTCTGAAAAACAAAATAGACATTATTTTTCCTTGTTACAATATCATTGTTTATATTCGTAGTTTTATTTCCATTTTTATTTTCATTCTTTTTCATATTCTTACGTATCTGAAGACTTGTTCCTTTTGTCTTCACATCTAACCATATTGTATTTTTACTCTGGAATCCTTTTGTATACCTATCACATTCCATATACGATTCAATAATGTTTACTAGTCTGTGCTTGTTAGAAATCTTGTAAACAAGCATGTACCTGTCCGACATGATCTGTTTATGCTTAATAAGGCTCCTTACTTTGAGAGTATTTATTATTCTGTTTTCTAACTTATTTTTCTGTATATATGACAACAGTTCTTCAAATGCTTTCTCTTCCTCCATCCTTTTTCTTTTTTCTGCCAGGTTCTCTCTCCTTCTCTTTTCTTGTGAGTACCGGGGGCTTTCTTCATCCACGTCGTCTGCTTCTTGTTCTCTTCTCCTTGTAGGGAATCTGTCTTTTTTTTCTGGGTGCATTTCTTTTAATACGTCAAATCTGTTCATTCTTTCCCAGTTCCTAGTGTTGGCTGTGCTCTCATAGTCAGGTACATTCCCCTTTCCTATCGCCATGGGTGTCCATCTGTTGTTGTTTTCCTCGGGTTCAAACGCATCATACCAACCTTCTGGCTTTATTCCACCTCCGCTTGATCTTTCTCTTTCCCAGAAGTTACTCATACCCGGTACATTTCTATCTTCCCATCTCTCAATTTGTTTGTTATTCTTGTATTTGTTAGTGAGCCTCGGAAACTCTTCTCTTTCATCTCCTCTTCTTGGGCCTTCTCCGTATTGTTCTTGCTTTTGGTAAAAGCCACTTAGTTTCAGTTCTATTCTAGCCTGGTGCCTAGCTTCTTGGTAGTCTACGTTTTTGTAAGCAATGATTTTATTAATAAGTCTTTCTTGTTGTACAATAATGCAGTTTTTACTTAACGAACCATGTCCTTTCCCGCAATTAACACACTTTTCACTCCTGTCACACACACCGTGGAATTCCTCACCACATCTGAAACACTTTTTCTTGTTGTCTCTGCACCATTTTTTGATGTGCCCAAACTTAAGGCAATTGTAACATTGTTTGGTGTTCCTTACGTAGGGTGTAACTTTGAGATTTACATGACCGTCGAATATAATTATTTTTGTAGGTAGATGGCTACCTTCAAACTTAACCAATATCAACTTAGTTTCTTCGCACTGATATCCTTCTTCTACTCTTTTTCTTTTCATTTATCTTTCTATTTTCACAATTCCTTGGTTGGATACTAGTTCTTCTGCTAACTCCTTTAAAGAAAACTTCCAATCCCTGACGACGCCCCACCTTTCCTTGGCCCTCCTCGGTACTGATAGATTGAAGTTTCCGGTGTCCATTTCCTTATATTTGTTGAATATTATTCGCCCTGAGTTCTTGTAAATTCCTTTCGTTCTGACTTCGCCGGTCCTTACCCCAGTCATCTTGATGGATTCGATAATGTGGAGGTTCTGTTTTAAAAATTGAAATATTTTAATATAGTTGTATTTTTTCCTGTTTGATGCTTTTGACCCCTTAATTTCTACTTGGAAGAAGTCAATTTCTCCGTCGTTATTATCCATTTCAGTTTGTTCGATAATTATCTCTTCCCCTTTTCCATTGTTCGCGTGCGTGCTTTTTTTTTCTTTATCTTTGTTTATTTCTGATTTATTTCCTACCTCTTTAACGTCCTTGTTTTTAGGTTGCTTCTTTTCTACCTCTTTTTCGATTCCTTTTAGAAATATTTTCACTTTTTCCTCAATCAATTTATTTTTATTCACTTCGATATTACTTATTTGCACGTGACTTGACTTTCTTCTTATGGCGTCGTTTTCCGTTAGCACGTCCTTCCTTCCTTTCTTTGTTCCAGTCCTTTCTTCTGTCCCCTCTTCTTCCCTGCTGCTTCCCATTGGCCGTTTTCTTTCCACTTCAGAGTGTGTTTCCATGGCGTTGGCCGCCCAGCCAATCAGCGCTGGTCTTTTTTCTCTTCCTGACGTTGGCAGCATCTTGCTCTCTCCTGGCGTCGGCGGGAAGCGGGCTCGTTCCCCGCCGAGCGTTCTCGAACGTTCTTCTTCCCCTCTCCTCGTTTTCTTTACTTTTTTAGGTTATCTTCTTAAAAGCTTGATTTCCTTTTTATTCCGGACACAATGAGCATCCCTTTTTAGCTTCGCATGACGGGGTCTCTGAGGCAAAAGTCTCAATACCGATATTCACAGCTAAATCTCTTATTTTTTTAACCAAATCCGATATTTTTAAGCCAGCTAACCTCACCACGTCCGCTCGCTCTAATAAACGTATGGGAATTCCCACGATCAGAGCGATCAGGACGAAACTCGATTCAAATTCTAAGTTCCTCTTCGAGACTTAGAAGAAAAAGCAACTAGCATAGCGTCCAGCCCTTTTTCAAAGTCTCGAAGGATCCCCTATCCTGCATTCGAAAGAGGCCACTAACATAGTGTTAGCCCCTTTTTCGAATTGCAACACTTTGGAAGCTACCAGCATAGCGTCTGGCCCTTCTAAAAAAAGGCGAAAAATCTCCTTTCCTGTAAAGGGGATGCAGTAGAGAGCCACTGGCATCGCGTCCAGCCCTCACGACTGCATTCGAGTTCCTGGAAGCCACTAGCATTGCGTCTAGCCCTTCTAGGAATCAAGGGGATCCCTTTTTGCATGCAGCTGACCCAGAGGAGCCACTGACATCGCGTTCAGCCCTTCTCGAAGTCAGTTTTTCGGTATCGAAGCCACTAGCATTGCGTCTAGCCCCTCGATACCGAATCCGCATGAGGAAAACCTCCCATCCTGGGAAAATTAAATTCATTTAATTAATAAGAGAATTTAATTGATTATATTAATTAAAGAATATTATAGAAAGAATAAAGACTTAGAATAATTAAAATCCTTGATATTAAAAAAGATTATGATTATAACCAGGAATTCAATAAACAAATATTAGTAGTTTAAAGAATTTTCCGGGTTAAAACTTATTTCGATTTCTTCATTTTGACTTTCAAACCCGTCCAGCACACGAATCCTTTCTAGATCCGACTGCACCTCTCTCTGCAAGAACCTTAGGTAGCAGCCGAATCGTCTCATTGGCGCCCGAAGAGGGACGGGATTTTAGATAGTCAGAGAAATAAAATTGTAAAGAATAAATAAATCGATTAGAAATAAATAGATTTCGAATCTCCAAAGAAGACTCAAGAGGAAAATCAAGAAAAGATTAACTCTAGAAGAGAAAAAGAAGAATCTCAAATACCATGGAAGAAGACGGAGCAAAAGGATACACTTCAAGTCCGGAAGATGGAGCCGATCGCACGGAACTACCACCAAGAAGGTTATCTGGATTTGTTACGGGATTACCGCCGCCACCAGCACAAACGCTGCTGATTGACCATGGAAATGCGATTCGCGAGCTCCTGCACCTCATGAAGGAGGATAATGACAGGAGATTCACGGAATTGGACAGAAGGCTAAGCAATCTCGACCAATCGATAGATGGGAGATTACAAAAATTCCAAATAAAAATTGAGGAAAATGTAAAAAAGTCGATGTCTGAATTTCAGACACATCAAGAGACAAGGATATCTCCACAAGAAAGGGAATTTCCAGCTGCAAATTTTACAGGTGCGATTCCCAGAGAATCCACAAGAATAAATCTAATGCAGAAACCCACAGGAAATGAGCAGAAGCAGTGGGGGAATCCAAAATTGAACCTACCAACATTTAAAAATGCACCAGGAGAAAGACCAATGAGGTACTTGAAAGACTTAAAAAAATATCATGTGGCTTTAGGAAGACACCGTGATATACGAGTCCTGATATCTCAAGGCCTCTCTGGATCGGTGAAAGACTGGTGGTCCCTCATAGAAAATGAGGTTAACTCTCTGGAAGATTTCGGAGAATTATTCCGCCAAAGATACTGGAATGAGGAAAAACAACATAAAGCCAAAGAGGACATGGAATTTTTCTACTATGATATCTCTAAAAAATGCAAGAGAGTAGAATATTCTCTGAAACTTATTGCCATAGCCAAAGAATTGACACCACCACTCTCAGATAGAGAGATTGTGATAAAACTGGCAAGACATTTCTCAGAAGAAATACGCACAGCCGTATTAGCCAGAGGGCTTATAAGAATAAACGACTTTTTAGATTTACTAGAAAGGTTTGATGAGGCGGGAACCCTCAACAATAAGAAAGAAAAACCCCGAGAATCCAAACCTACATGGAACCAACATGCAGACGGCAAAATAAAGCCAAATTGGAACAAAGGCAATGGTAAACCATTTGAAATTAAAAGTTTGGAGAAACAGGAGTCAAGAGAAGTTCCAAAACCCTCCACATCATTCAACAACAATAAAAATGAAAATCTGAAGGAAAAAAGAAAGATCTATGAGTCGAAAAATAAGCTACAAAGGACAATTCGTGCAATTGCCCAAGAATCCGACACTGATACCGATTTCAATGAACCAGAGGATCAAGAAAACTACGGAGCGTCGTGTCAGGAACCTTCCCTATAAGAAATTACACGACGCGGACAGTTGGGAAGGATACACGCAATGATCTCCTCGAACAAACGGAAGTTCAAAGAAAAAAAATGGAAAAATGTCCAACAATAATAGTAAGAATCGAAGGAATTAAGACAGAAGCTCTTATAGACACAGGCAGTGAAGTTTCGGCAATCTCCGAAACACTTTTTGAACAAAACAAAGGAGTTTTCGAAAAAGTTCCGATCCTCCCAATCTGTCAAACAACGGTTAAGGGAGCATTATCGGAAAAATCTACGAGGATAAAGAGACAGATTTTTGCCAAGATTAAAATAAAAGACTATACTTCCAAATTAATCCTGCTAGTTATACCAAAACTAACAATAGACTGCATTTTGGGCATAGATTTTCTGAAGAAAGAAAAAACAATAATCAATCTGGAGAATTTCCGATTGTCATTAAAGATACAAGATCACGCTAGCCCAGCCATCGAACTTATGATGAGAGCAGAAGAATGCAAAAACATCCAAATGGTAAAGAAAGAAGAAGAAGGCTTCCTTCCAACAAATAAAGAAATTTGGGACACAATTAAAGCCTGCAACGATTTAAACAACGGCGAAAATTTGATGTTCCAAAATCTGTTAAAAAAGAATATCAAAATATTCGGAAGATTAAAAACATATGAGCATCGTCTACAAGTAATTCCTCATGAACCTTTTAAAGCCAGGTCATACCCAATAATAAAAAGTTCAAAATAATTCGACCTTCCACAAGTCCGTACGTCAACCCCATGGTGACTGTAATAAAGAAAGACGGAAGCATAAGACTATGCTTGGATGCAAGACAGCTAAATAAAATACTAGTCTCGGATAACGAATGCATGCAGCCTCCGGAAATACTTTTCCAACAATGTAAAGGAGTAAAAATAATGTCTACCTTGGATCTAACCACGAGTTTCTGGCAAGTACCCTTGCATCCAGAGTCGAGGAAATATACGGCTTTCACCCATTGTGGGAAATGTTACGAATTTAATGTAACGCCGTTTGGACTAAAGACAAGTACTGCAACTCTGGTCAGAGGTCTAGAACCAGTACTAAGAAACATGGGAGATCACATAATCAATTTTGTTGACGACTTACTCTGCATTTCAGGATCGGTGGAATACATCTTCAACACTTGGAGGATCTCTTTAAACAACTACAAAAATACGGACTAACTATTAGCTTCAAGAAATGCACATTTTTCAGGAAAGAAGTACGATTCCTAGGCCATATTTTTACACCTGAGGGAATATGCCCAGATCCTGAAAAGATAGAAGCCATCCATCAGTTTCCGACTCCGAAGAACGTGAAACAATTAAGAGGATTTTTGGGATTGATAAATTTCTATACGAAATTTACGAACAAGCACGCCAAAACGATAACGACGCTCTTAGATCTAGTAAGAAAAGGAACCCGATGGAAATGGGAAGAAAAACATGCAGAAGCCTTTGATGCAGCAAAGCAAAACTTCTGCAATGAAGTAATCCTGCAGTATCCCGATCATAAGAAAAGATACTACCTGCAGACGGACGCAAGCGATTATGCGCTCGGCGCAGTATTATTCCAGAGAATCGATAAGAATGAGGATGAAGTAATCTGCTTTGCCAGCCGTACACTCAAAGGACCAGAGTTAGGCTACTTTACGACCGAAAAAGAACTACTGAGTATAGTTTGGGCATTGCAGAAATTCCGGACATACTTACTAGGAGCAAAAATCAGCATTATAACTGATCATAATGCATTAATATTCCTAAAACGATGCAAGCTAGTAAACTCTAGGCTCACTAGATGGATCCTCGCTATCCAGGACTACGATTTATCCATCGAGCATTGTCCAGGAAGACTGAATAGAGTTGCTGACATCCTGAGCCGACCTGAAATGGACAAAAATCATACAAAGCAACAGGAAATAAGCTTAGGAGGGCCAGTTCTCATACAAAAGCTGGCAAGAAGAACATGAAGAAACATTAAGGAATTGCTCACTCACCTAGGAGAAAAACAGGACGAAGATGAGGAACTAAAAAATATCAAGCGGCATCTTCAGAATGATCCGACGTCTTACCATAAGCATCTATTGCTCAACGATATTCTCTTTGAAAAAATAGGCACCAATTGGAAAATTGTAATTCCTGAAAGACACGTTAAAGCATTAATCAAAGAATGCCATGAGTTATATGGACACATTGGCGCAAAAAAATGCTATCTAATCTTAAAGGAAGATTTCCATGTACCAAAATGCCACAGAATTATCAGGAAAACGTTAGCAACTTGTGATACCTGCCAAAGAAATAAATATCACACAACAGGATCTGCTGGAAACCGGGAAATTATTCTACCAGAAAAACCCTCAGATCTTATATCACTGGATTTCTACGGACCATTACCAGCCACAGAAGACGGATACAAATACATTCTCGCTATAATAGATGTATTTTCAAAATACGTGCGTTTGTATCCCCTAATAAGAGCCACAGCACAGGCCACGCTGAAAGCACTTTTTGAGGATTATGTGAACGAAGGAGGGATACCACGAAGAATCCTTTCGGATCTAGGAACCCAGTTCACCTCAAAAACTTGGAAACAAACGTTAAGAAACAAAGGGATACAAATGATCCATACATCAATCCGACACCCACAGGCAAACCCAGTGGAAAGGGTAAATCGAGAATTAGGAAGATTTTTCCGAACGTTTGCAAGGAATGATCATACATCATGGATCAAATGGTTACCTGTGATAGAGACTTGTATAAACGAAGTCATGATACAACTGGATTTACTCCCATCGAAATTCAATTGGATAAAAAACCGAGGAGACCTTGGGTCAAATGGTTCCAACTTAAGCCTCAAGATCCGGAAACATCATATCAGCAAAAATTGCAACTGGTCCGGCAATCAATCATCTCGCGACGAGGGAAAGCAGCTGAAAAATATAATAAATCGCATGAGTTCAAAGAATTTAAAGTAGGAGACCTGGTATTAGCAAGAGCATTAAATGTCTCGAATCCAGCAGCAAAAAGAATAGCGAAATTTATGGCAGTCTACGAAGGGCCTTACAGGATAAAGGCAAGGATAAGGTCATCAACGTACATCCTACAGCACATAAGTTCAGACGAAGAGAGAGGGATGTATCACGTGCAGGACCTAAAATCGTACAAGGTAGACCAATCAGAAGCATGAATTTGTCCCCACCACCTCACCAGATCAAAACCCGAAAAGAGGGACAAAAATTCATAGAGTAGGGATAAAATCCCTAGAGTAGGGATAAAATCCCTAGAGAAGGATCAAAAATTCCCAGGAAGGGATAAAAATACCCAAGAGTGGGATCAGATCCTCGGCTATATTAATCAAGGATCAAGACCATATATCATCAGTTGATAACCAAAGCCTCAGAGCAGAAGCATCTACAAAAATAGCCAAACAGTAAGCAGCAAAGCACCAAACAACGGACAGGTATGGAAGACATTAAGGAGGATCACATTCTAAAAGCACTCAAAGAACTGCAGATATCAAGAACCAGATGTCCAACACTGGAAATCCAAATAGGAAATCTTCAGGTGACGGCCCTAGTGGACACAGGGTCAGAGATTTCTCTCATTTCCGAAGAACTATATATATAATACTATACAATACAAACTACGGGACAACGTTTTCGAAAACATTAACTCTCTTTGAAAAAGACGAAATACAGGAAATGTCCCAAGAACACACGAAAACAGCAAACAAAAAAATGTACCTACCAATCAAACTAGGAACCACAATAACGAACATATGGGCCATAGTCGTGCCAGGAATCAACAATGACTGCATCCTAGGAATGAATTTTTTCAAAAAATCCAAGGCAATCATTAACCTCACAAAGAATGAAATAATTATTAAGCGGAAAAAAGAAAAACAACGCTTTTCACTTAAAGAAGAGACCTGCAGCTGCGGACATCACCACTAGAAGAAGAAGAAGATTCAAAAAAAACCCCGCCAGAATTACCACAACAAACGCAGGATTACATCCACAAACACCACCAAATTAAAACATGTAGAGTCAAATACACGAACGATGGCCTTTTAACTTTCCTTACTAACAAAATGTAAACATGTGATCCTACATGAGAATCTTTTTTTTTTCTCTTAATCCAATAATCATAATAATTAGATTCTAGTTTCCCACAAATGACTTTCCAAGGAAACTGTGATATAAGATCTGGCAATCCCTAAACCAGCACCAGTCGATTAAAGTTGCTGAGACTAAATCAGAAACCGAAGGAAGTAATGGAAAACAAGAGCACACAAACGGATGGGATGATAAAAGGAAGGCTCCTAACGCCAGGAACATTCATCCCAGCCATAGGGCAAAGATTCAGACTACCGAATAATCAGCGGAGAACTACAAAGTCCAAACAATCCATGACCGACGATCGATTCCTCGTGTCACCAGCCTCTCGACCAAAAATAAGAAGTGTTGAAAAAGTCCGGCTACCAAACCTTCCAAAATTATTGGAAAAAAGAAAGGAAAAAAAACAGCAACGCAGGAGAATCCAACTCCGTCCAAGAAAATCAAGTTCCTGGAGGATCTACCACAGTCAGCACCATGGATACGGAAGCATTCGAGAACCAGGATCCCCACATCAAGAACCTTGCCGAGGAAGACTTTAAAACCAACACCAACACCAGAAGAACGGGAGCAACAGAAGAAGAAGGAACAAGAAAAAAGAAAACAACTAGCCCAGGAGGCACAAAAAAATGCCGAAATTGAAAAATTTCGAAGGATGACAACTGAAGATTTCGAGAAGTGACTAGTAACGGAGTAGAACGAAAAAAATAATGGACTATAAGTTTTTTTAAAATTATTTTTTCTCCTTTAAGTAATACCATGTTTTGTTTGCATATTCTTTTTTTACAAAAATATAGAAATATGTTATACTTTATGTGTTTACGGTAGATTGTCTCAAAAGAAAGAAAGTACACTTTTGCCGGTAAAAGTTTACTTTCTTTGGGGGGGCGATGTAACGTTCCACCAACGATCACGTTGGTAAAACGTTGCATAATTAACAACATGCATCCTACCCATCCTAAAACCTCCCAAAAAACCATTAAAAATACTTAACTTCTAATTTTGCTTCACAAAATTAGAAGTTAACAATACTTACAAAGTGGTAGAGTACTAAATTCTTATCATATTAAATAAACCCACTCACGATACATTAAACTCGCTTACTCACCACATTTTTAACTTTTATTAACTTTTTCAATTTTAAAAACTAATTTTTCTGCAATTAAAATTCATCATTTTTACTAAAAAGTAAAATAACTTATTTAATGGCTATTAGCAGCCATTTTTAACCATAGAGTCATTAAGATCTATTTCCAGTATAGATCAGAAACTCACTTCCCAATGATGGATATTTGCTGGACAAGTTTTGCTATTACCATATAGCGCGTCCTGGCATATCTGAGGGAACTAAAACTAATCCAAATATCGACCAATGGATTTACGCGTCAGGCGTACTAGCTTAAAGATAGCGTGACGTCAATCTCCCGCTAGATCCTGGTCTGCCCCACATGCTTCCCAAGCCAGCCTATAGTAGGTGCGGGAGCCATGCCTAGCGGAAGGACATTCAAAAATGCTCCAATGATACGCAAAAGCGCGGGCTTTGAATGTTCCCTCTCCGCTAGGAAAAGTGCCCCTCTCGAGGAAAAGCCCTCGACGAGGTAGGAGGAAATTCGGCTTCCGCAGGCTTTGAGGAAAACTATAAAGGCACGACCGGGAGCTCTAGGAGATCCAGAAGCTTCGTCTGTCTCGTACAAGCAACAGCTTAAGATAACAGCAATAAGCGATAATCTCAATTAATTAAAGAGAAGTCCCACGATCAGAGCGATCAGGACGAAACTCGACTCAAATTCTAAGTTCCTCTTCGAGACTTAGAAGAAAAAGCAACTAGCATAGCGTCTAGCCCTTTTTAAAGTCTCGAAGGATCCCCTATCCTGCATTCGAAAGAGGCCACTAACATAGTGTTAGCCCCTTTTTCGAATTGCAACACCTTGGAAGCTACCAGCATAGCGTCTGGCCCTTCTAAAAAAAGGTGAAAAATCTCCTTTCCTGTAAAGGGGATGCAGTAGAGAGCCACTGGCATCGCGACCAGCCCTTTCTACTGTGTTCTAATTCTGGAAGCCACTGGCATAGCGTCTGGCCCTTCCAAAGAAGGAATCCTTACCATCACCCTTGAAACGGATGCAGTAGGGAGCCACTGGCATCGCGTCCAGCCCTCACGACTGCATTCGAGTTCCTGGAAGCCACTAGCATTGCGTCTAGCCCTTCTAGGAATCAAGGGGATCCCTTTTTGCATGCAGCTGACCCAGAGGAACCACTGACATCGAGTTCAGCCGTTCTCGAAGTCAGTTTTTCGGTATCGAAGCCACTAGCATTGCGTCTAGCCCCTCGATACCGAATCCGCATGAGGAAAACCTCCCATCCTGGGAAAATTAAATTCATTTAATTAATAAGAGAATTTAATTGATTAAATTAATTAAAGAAAATTATAGAAAGAATAAGGACTTAGAATAATTAAAATCCTTGATATTAAAAAAGATTATGATTATAACCAGGAATTCAATAAACGAATATTAGTAGTTTAAAGAATTTTCTGGCTTAAAATTTATTTCGATTTCTTCATTTTGACTTTCAAACCCGTCCAGCATACGAATCCTTTCTAGATCCGACTGCACCTCTCTCTGCAAGAACCTTAGGTAGCAGCCCAATCGTCTCAATATATATATATATCCCCCTCAAAAAACACCTCTGGTGCAAAAAATCGAGACAAGTTCATGTATGAAAAGTAGTATCTCTAGAAAAAGCCATCTGATGCAAAAAAACCCCAAAAATTTCAAATTTACACGAAACGTCCAAAAATAAAAAATTTGTAAATCTTCAACCAAACAATGCAGTCAAATCCGATAATAATAGACAAGTTCAAATTTTCCATTATATCCATATGAATTTTCAAAAACTTCGGCCAGATAAAGTTGTTAAATCCGATAACATTAGACAAGTTCGTTTTTTCTATTATATGATTTGTCAATTTCTTTCATAGCCTCTATATCTTGAACATGTGGCATTAAAACTTACTGAACTTGTCGGGCCCCGAACAATTCAGATGTTTGAGTATGATGTATTATTATTCATAATATTATTATTTTATCTGATCTTTACTAATTCATAATGCGGTAATATTAAATTAATTTGTAAGATATTTGTTGCTTGTCGTTTGGGTCGGGGCCCGACAAGTTCAGTAAGTTTTAATGCCACATGTTCAAGATATAGAGGCTATGAAAGAAATTGACAAATCATATAATAGAAAAAACGAACTTGTCTAATGTTA
The DNA here is from genome assembly GCA_949825005.1 of Gasteruption jaculator. Lineage (NCBI taxonomy): Eukaryota > Metazoa > Arthropoda > Insecta > Hymenoptera > Gasteruptiidae > Gasteruption > Gasteruption jaculator. Next base: position 124,206 of record CATKWD010000083.1, read on the forward strand.
TCGGATTTAACAACTTTATCTGGCCGAAGTTTTTGAAAATTCATATGGATATAATGGAAAATTTGAACTTGTCTATTATTATCGGATTTGACTGCATTGTTTGGTTGAAGATTTACAAATTTTTTATTTTTGGACGTTTCGTGTAAATTTGAAATTTTTGGGGTTTTTTTGCATCAGATGGCTTTTTCTAGAGATACTACTTTTCATACATGAACTTGTCTCGATTTTTTGCACCAGAGGTGTTTTTTGAGGGGGATTTGTCTCCTTTTTGCAAATATTATTTTTTCATGCTCCACAACATATATAAACACACCGGTTCGGATGGTTTCCTTGTAAGAAATGTATTGAAATAACTTCTTCTAGCCCTTATAATGCCCCTGGCCCTTATAATTTTAATTTAAAGAAAAACATTTTTTGTTTTATTTTCTTAATAAAAATGTAAGATAACACGTTCTTTCAAAAATAATTAAAAAGATAATTTGAATTATGTAAGACAAGGTTTCTTAGAAGTGTTAACCAATATCTCGAACAACACGGTTTTAATGAACACTGAAGCAATTAATCGTGTGTTCTTCGGGGGTTATCTGTATATTCAAAACCACCAACCTTTTAACGACAACGATTCAAAGCTGAATCTACAACTGTTGACGATACAAATGTCTTGTTTATACTTTCTTGAGCTCTTTTTTTCATCAAATGTCACTTAAACTTACTTTAACACATTGTTGATCGGCAATTTTTCTAAAAAATTACCTCATGTCACCGGTTATTTGGTAGCAAAAGAAGCGCATCACGAATTTACTCGTGGCCGGTCGGCAACGTTTGACCACGAGAACACGAGTTAACTCGTGACCGGTCAACAATGTGTTAAAATGGGGAGATCTCCCCGATCGGTCGGACACCGACTTACTTCAAAATGGGAAGATCTCCCCGATTGGTCGGCTAAGTGTTAAATGTTATTTCTTCACAATTTTAATGGTATTTTTTTATATCCTACATTTTATTTTTTAGTATTTATAATCCTAACACCATTAAATTGATGGATTTTATTATATAACATTTTATTATATATAATTTTTTTCTAATTCTTTTCTAATTTTTTCTTTTTTTAAATACATTATTCTAATGTGTTTCTTTAATTCCTTGGCCTATAACCATGAGTGAGACTCGTGGTAAAAAATTTATGTCATATGTGTCATATTTGTACACTTTTAATGCTGTTAACCAATTCGCTGCCAATGACGAGTATACTCGTCTTCATCTCCTCTTCCACCACCTCCGTCTCTACCACCACCTTCACCACTCCTCCGCCTCCTCCACCACCACCACCATTCCTCCGCCTCCTCCACCACCACCACCACCATTCCTCTGCCTCCTCCACCACCACCACCACTCCTCCGCCTACTCCACCTCCACCACCACGCCTCCTCCTCCTCCACCACCACCTCCACCACCACGCCTCCTCCACCACCACCTCCACCACCAATACTCCCCCGCCCCCTCCACCACCACTTCTCCCCCTCCACCACCACTTCTCCCCCTCCACCACTATCTCCACTACCTCCACCACCACCTCTCCACCACCACTACTCATCCACCACCTCCACCTTCACCACCCCCTCCACCCCTCCACCACCTCCACCACCCCCTCCACCTCCACCACCACCTCCACCACCTCCACCTCCACCACCACCACCTCCACCACCACCACCACCGAAAGGTGGCATCATTTTAGGCGGAGCGACTTTAGCCTCCGCAGCAACGAAAGGTGGCATCATTTTAGGCGGAGCGACTTTAGTCGTCAGCAGCAACGAAAGGTCGCATCATTTCACGCGGAGCGACTTTAGTCGTCCGCAGCAACGAAAGGTGGCATCATTTCACGCGAAGCGACTTTAGTCGTCCGCAGCAACGAAAGGTGGCATCATTTCACGCGGAGCGACTTTAGTCGTCCGCAGCAACGAAAAGTGGCATCATTTAACGCGGAGCGACTTTAGTCGTCAGCAGCAACGAAAGGTCGCATCATTTCACGCGGAGCGACTTTAGTCGTTCGAAGCAACGAAAGGTGGCATCATTTCACGCGAAGCGACTTTAGTCGTCCGCAGCAACGAAAGGTCGCATCATTTCACGCGGAGCGACTTTAGTCGTCCGCAGCAACGAAAAGTGGCATCATTTCACGCGGAGCGACTTTAGTCGTCCGCAGCAACGAAAGGTGGCATCATTTCACGCGGAGCGACTTTAGTCGTCCGCAGCAACGAAAGGGTTAAATGTTTTCGTCTATTTTACCGCTTTTAAAGCGATCCCGCCATTTTAACCGATTTTCAAATGTTTACAAAATGGCTCTTTGGTTTCATGTACTCCTGATACTTTTTCTTAAATTTTCGTCTATTTTACCGCTTTTATTAAAGTGATCCCGCCACTTTAACCGATTTTCAAATGTTTTCAAAATGGCTCTTTGGTTTCATGTACTCCTGATACTTTTTCTCAGATTTACGTCAAATTTACTGATTTTGAGCTGTCACTGATGCGACAGAATGCCTTTGAGTGTATGGAGTTTGAATCTGTGTATATACACAACATGTTTTGGCTCTTTTTCATGTGCCCGCACCTAGTTGCTTCGAGAAAAGATACACGTTAGCGCTCGCGCCAAATTCATACATGAACTTG
>CATKWD010000084.1:0-22155 GCA_949825005.1 Gasteruption jaculator
AAATAGGATATAAATTAAGATTAAATCAGGGGTTGAAATAGGAGACGAGTACAAGTACAAATAGAATTGGTATTTGGAATCGAGTTAGTGGTGAGAGAAGAAATAAAATAATATTCAAATTAGGAATAGAAATAAGGGTAGACTTAAGATTTAAGATAGAACTGGTAGTTAAGGTTTTGTTTAGGAATTGGATTAGTGTTTAAGGTTGAGTTAATATTTAGAATAGAGGGAGAGTTAATATATGAAATTTAATTGATGTAGAAATGGAGACAGAGTCCGTAAATTAAATTAATACCCTTGAGTTAGAATTAGTAGTCAGAGTTGGATCAGAAATATAAAAAAATCGGATTAGTGGTCAATACTTAATTGGTGTTAGAATTTGAAATTGGATGAGCATTCAACCTTGAAATAGGAGTTGGATCGAAATTGTGATAGGAAGAAGATCTAGAATTGAGTCAAGGTTTGAAATAGTAGTAGAATTAGAATTCGCATTAGAGGTGGAATCTGAGTTGGAAACTTGAATTTGAAGATAAAAATAGAAATACGATTAGCAACTGCAACTCGGGACAGTTTGGAATTGAAATTGAAATTGCAGTAGCAATTGAGGAAGTAGACAGAGATGGAATAGTAATTGAAATAGTAGAAAAAGGGGATAGCAATTGGGGTAGTACTCGAGTCACGAGTAATTCCCGAAATAGAAATTTGAAAATGGAAATAGAAGTTAGAGTCGAGAAAGATAATTGAGTTAATAGGGGAAAACCTTCACTTACTTTTTGAAGTCTGGTTGCTGGGAGTGTTGGTTTTGGAGACCGCAAACGGGTGGTTCGATTGGAGCTGGTCCCTCGTCGCCGTGGCCCAGATGATCAGGTCCTCGAAACGGGGGTGCAGGTTTCTCAAATAACTTTTGGACGCACCGAGTGAAGTTTTTGTTTTTCAGAAGTTTATTTGTCAACTACAACTTAACCCTTAGGTTGGAGGTTCGATTTCAAATATTTTAATTTCGCAGGACGCACTGGTTTCTCGATTTAACAGTTTATCACTGAATTGATTTTTTGTTGTTCTACGAATTGACAACCCGAGTTCCGCGCAAATGAAAGTTTTTGGTCTACTCGTTAGAGGATCTGGTGATCGAATGTGTCGAACGGTCTTCTCATCGTCATTACTTCACTTAGGTTTTGGGCTACTCCTCTCCAAAAGAGATCACCCATCGTTCCTTATTGGACAAACTAATCTTTGATTTTTCTCATTGGGCCCCAAGCTAAGGGGTAGGGATTTACAATAGTATTCCTTGTAATTTCCTTGGAATCCTTTTGGTGGGGGTTTTGCAACCAACTGATAATTTGCCAAGTGACATCTCAACTTTATGAGTTTAGGAAGTTTACAAATCAGAAAGTTTCGGGTTTCCACCGAGAAATTTTCCAGACTCAATGCACGTGGTGGTCATGTGGATTTTATTGTGCTAAGAACAAAGAGAGAAAAGAGAGAGAAAAAAAAAGGATCCTCTCATTGTTCGCCTCAAGGTTTCATTTGTTATGACTTCTCCAAAGATTTCTCGAGAAGCCGGTGGTATCCTTATCTATTGAGACAAATTCCATTCAAGATTCGACGAGTGTTACGTATACGTAACATAGGCTACGAATGTGGCGTGAACCATTAGAATATGACAACTTTAGATTTATTGAAAGTAGGAAATTGCCAGATACCTTTGACAAAAGTCAACGCAACTATAGTTCATATACAAGTTCTCCAGCTAAACGCTTTTACACAAACCGAGGTTATACAAGGTATGGTCGAAATAAATAGAGATATTAATTACTGTGGAATGCATTCACATACGTCAACAGTAACAAATGGCAATATGGAATACTTAAAGGAAATCAGCCGAGAAGAATGTAGAAGAATGCATTTTGGCCGAGGGTATAGAATCACAGATAACGTCTACATTAACGAATTGAAAATCAACCACACACAACATTATACCGTTCTTTTAACAGGAAGCTTAACTTCCGACGGTGTTTGCAATGGCGAACATTACTCTGATAACTACGGATCCTGGGATAATGTAGTAGTACAAGCAGTAGTAAAAATAAAATTACAATCGTATACCACCAAAGTTAACTTGGATGACAACGAAATCTCCCTACGATCAGGAGTAGTTTGCCAATTTTCCCAAACTCAATGCATGGACGAAGAAGGAGGATACACCTTTTGGAATTCATTGCCTCAAGATAATTGCCGTTTTGATAAATACGAAGTACTTTACGAAGGAAATTCTCAAAGAGTCGGAGATATAACTTCAGATTTCCCACAAACTATATATTCCTTGGTAACCGAAAAAACAACATTCACCCTCGCTCAACAGGAAATTAGTCCGGTTGCCAGAGCACCAAAACATATAGTTCGTGCTACCCGCAATTTTTTTGCATAAATCGTTAGTTAATAGCGCCCTGAAAGTAGCCTGAAAGTCTTATCCAAAAAAAGTTCGGCTTGTGTCTTTTTTATTGCAAAATAATTTAACAAAAGCGTTTCTCTTTAGTTTTTCCCAAATATCTCTGTTATTATTGATCTCACGCAAAAAAGTATAGAGAGGAAAGTTGTTTAGAATTAAATTTCCTACAAGGTAGAGTCGGTAGTATATTTTGAATTTGGCTTTTTCAAGCCCAAAATTGTTATAGAAATTTAAAAAGGTGAAAAATGTTTGTCACTAGGAAAAGTTGCAAAAAATAGTTAAATGTCACTGTAATTACTCTGAAACATGTGTTTCAGTTAGTAGAACATGTAGCCCGAACCCCACTCCCGTACTTCTTAATGGCGGCTTGTTGCAAAAATATGAAGTTTGAACTTCGGGTAGCTATAAAAATTGGGCAACAATAGTTATATGGATGAAATCAATTGCAATTGGTAGCTGATAACGTACTTAATAAATGCTCCGAAGGGATTTTCTAAAATCTGAAATTAACAACATTTTTATGAATAAAAACCCGTTGCTAGGATCGGATTTCAGCGAATTATTAAGTTTTAAGAAAGGAGACAAAATGCATTTTAATGTAGGCAGAAAAACATGAATTTAAAAAAAAAATCATTATGATCGGCACTGTAGGAGCTGAGATCCGCAACTTTTGGTTTATGAACGATTGCGTCGAAAGTATTCAATATTTTTACTTGAAATTTGGCACAGTTATTGCTGAAATAATACTTTAACTCGTCCATTTTTCCCGATAGTTGTAGATAGCTTAGTTCGTCTGCAATTAGCAATAAACGAACATAAAAAATACGCGTACGGCGCTGCAGCTCCCCGCACCGCCCGACGTGGTGGTGGGAGTACCGATCGTCGACGGAGAGAGCCTGGCGGAGCAACATTTCCGAATCTTAGTTGAAAATTGATTTACTCGGCCATGGAATGTGCTACGGCAAACATTTTTTTTTTCATTTAACTTGTTTTTTTCTCATCTTTTCAACGGTTTCAATAAAAATTGCATGACTATACTACAAACGTTAGAAATGTTCATTTTTCATAGCATTTTTCGTCTTAATAAACTTTTTTTATAAATGAAGTATATTACCCTATAAGGAAATAAAATGTTCTATTCTTTTAGTTTCTTGCTGAGTAAAGGATGTACGCCTAAATTGTTTATCGAATATTTCGTTTACGCTTGCTTTCATTTGCTAGCACTTCTTCAAATTTTTACTTATTTTTAAATTTCTTCATGTATTAATACGTGTATTTAAACATATAATTTTTATCTGAAAATTGGAAAAGTTAAAAAAAATACGAACAATTCAAAGTAAATCATTGTCTATTACCTTATCCCTTACTCACAATCAGCAAGAAACTAAAAGAATAGAACATTTTACTTCCTTATTGGGTAATATACTTATAAATGAAGTAATATACTTCATTTATAAAAAAAAATTTTATTAAGACGAAAAATGCTATGAAAAATGAAGATTTCTAACGTTTGTAGTGTAGTCATGCAATTTTTATTGAAACGGTTAAAAAGACGGGAAAAAAATAAGTTAAATTTAAAAAAAAATTATTGCCGTAGCACATTCCATGGCCGAGTAAATCAATTTTCAACTAAGATTCGGAAATGTTGCTTCGCCAGGCTCTCTCCGTCGCCGATCGGTTCCCCCACCAACGCGTCGGGCGGTGCGGGGAGCTGCGGCGCCGTACGCGTATTTTTTATGTTCGTTTATTGCTAATTGCAGACGAACTAAGCTATCTACAACTATCGGGAAAAATGGACGTATTAAAATATTATTTCAGCAATAACTGTGCCAAATTTCAAGTAAAACTATTGAATACTTTCGACGCAATCGTTCATAAACCAAAAGTTGCGGATCTCAGCTCCTACAGGGCCGATCATAATGATTTTTTTTTAAATTCATGTTTTTCTGCCTACATTAAAATGCATTTTGTCTCCTTTCTTAATACTTAATAATTCGCTGAAATCCGATCCTAGCAACGGGTTTTTATTCATAAAAATGTTAATTTCAGATTTTAGAAAATCCCTTCGGAGCATTTATTAAGTACGTTATCAGCTACCAATTGCAATTGATTTCATCCATATAACTATTATTGCCCAATTTTTATAGCTACCCGAAGTTCAAACTTCATATTTTTGCAACAAGCCGCCATTTTGAAGTACGGGAGTGGGGTTCGGCTACATGTTCTACTAACTGAAACACATGTTTCAGAGTAATTACAGTGACATTTAACTATTTTTTGCAACTGTTTCCTAGATACAAACATTTTTCACCTTTTTTAAATTCTATAACAATTTTGGGCTTGAAAAAGCCAAATTCAAAATATACTACAGACTCTACCTTATAGGAAATTTAATTCTAAACAATTATCCTCTCTATACTTTTTTGCATAAGATCAATAATAACAGAGATATTTGGGAAAAACTAAAGAGAAACGCTTTTGTTAACTTATTTTGCAATAAAAAAACACAAGCCGAACTTTTTTTTGGATAAGACTTTCAGGTTACTTTCAGGGCGCTATTAACTAAGGATTTATGCAAAAAAATTGCGGGTAGCACGAACTATATGTTTTGGTGCTCTGGCAACCGGACTAAATATCTAACATTTGCGGATATAAAGTCATTCGGACAGAACACCCTAAATTAATCATATTCGAAACTCAACCAGGGTATTTATTTCCCGGAGGAAAACAACGCACTACAAGTAACCTCGACTTATTCATATACATGAACTCAAAATTTGTGTACATGGAATAACATATCCGAGATCAAGTAAACGAATTATATCGAGATGTTTTGAAGCAACCCTGCGAACTAGAAAAACAAGTATTACAGAATTCTTTGATTTTAGCAACATTATCACCTGACGAATTTGCTTTACGTTTAATGAAAGGACCGGGTTACATGGCAATTGTTACAGGGGAAGTTGTCAATATTATAAAATGCATCCCCGTGCAGGTACAGATTAGGAACTCAGACGAATGTTACAATGAATTACCTGTACGAAAAGGAAATCAGAGTTATTTTCTGCGTCCAAGAACACATATCCTACAAATGACAGGAACGCAAATTGGTTGTAACCCGATTCTACCCCCTATGTATCTTATCGACGATTCATGGTATAAAATTACGCCAAGATTAATTGAAACTTTGTCCCCCAATGTCATGGAACCAAATTCACACGCGACTTGGAAATACGTTAGCCCTGGACAATTAGCTGTTAGCGGTATTTATAGTCCTCAAGGTATCGAAAATTTAAGAGACACATAATGTTTCCAGCAGAAAAACCAGCAATTCTAAATTCAATTGCAAGAGGAATCATGGGAAAATCCGTCATAAATCAAGGAGAGTCACTCATGCATTTGATATCAGAAGAGGGCTTAGAAAAAATAGCTGTCACTGCTTGGGATAAGGCTATCAACGGATATTTGAAATTCGGAGTATTTATCCCCGCAATATTTGGGACAGTAGTAATAATACAAATAATAAAATTAATAATGGACACTATAATTAGAGGATATACACTTCACACAGTGTACGGATGGTCTATACATCTATTAGGAGCACTTTGGGACTCAGTAACCCACCTAATACTACAAAATGGAAAGACAAATAAGGATAATATGGAACAACCAAATTCAACAGAAGAAAAATTGAACGACACCAAAAAGGAAGATGAAAGCGAACAAGAAAATGTGCCATCCGTTCCCCTATACCCAGTCCATGAACCAAACCCACACTACTCCCAAAATTACTTCAGAAACAACTAACTTCATACAATAACCACCACATTCTCTAATTGCATTAGAGATCGTTCATTTTTCTTTCATCTAAACATTATGGAACCCGATCTACTATCAAACATCTCAGCCACCATCGCCAAAGGAGTTCTCTGCATTAAAGGAAGCATACTTTCAGAAGCAAATGGAGGCGAAAAATATTGTCGACAATGTATTGAACAAAGGGGATCTAGTCAATCGATCGTAACAACCGACCTTCATTACATAGGATTTAAAGAAGACAACACCTTCTGCGCAACTTGCAAAAACCCCCTATTAACAGAACAAAACTTTTTATTATGCGACCATTGTCTTGCACTCGACGACCACGAACCTACACAAATAGAAGCTAATACAGAAATGGTGACTCAAAAGAAATTCTTTTATACTAACTTTATACAGGGATATCTATCCGCTGCAGCCCCCACGTACAGGAACATATCAAATGCAATAAAACCAGAGAGAGGGAGTAGACAAACAAGACAAATAGATAATATGAAATTTACATGTATTCGACGAACCTATTTTGAAAATGTAAGAAGAAAAACGTTATATTGTTGCAATTGCTACATTATGGTGAAAAAAGGCAAAATCCTTTGAACTACCAAAAATAGAACATTTCCTCTTAGAAGGGGAATTCACTTTACAAGTATGTAACGTCTGTAAACATTCAATAGATATCACCATTAATCCGTCACACTGTTTAGCATGTAAATATATTCTCGAAATATATTTTCCTATATTACCAAAAAAATTTGTACACTCCGAAAAAATGGTACTCAACATAGGAGGGACCAGTATAGAATATTATTAAACGCCGAGGACGACGTTTTTCGCGATGGGGAGCCATTACCCCAAAATTAGAAAATTTACAAATATACAACGAGTTCAGTTCTTCCACTATAAATTAATCAAATAATAATTAGCCGAAAAAAATAAAAAATAAAAAAAAATAATAAAAAAATAATAATAATATAAAAAAAAATATAATAAAATTTTCTTTTTAGAATAATAAATACACACACATTTATTGTAACATAATCTGAGGAAAAGCAGGGATTCCCAAACATTTAATTATAAAGATAATAAAATATTTTAATAAACATTTCTTTTTTCAAATATATAATTAAATTAACAATTATAGAACCCCTTCTTTTCCTGCATAATAACTAACACTTATAAGACCAACATTTATAAACAACGTATATACTTTAAACCTAATATAATGGGATACTGATACGCTTAATTGTTCTTAAGCTTCTAATTATAATATTAACAAATAAAATAAGTACAAAGAAATATCACTGGTGATGTAAGCTATAACTAAATGAAATTCCTACAATAAATATATGATGCATCCAGAAAGAAAGTCATCGCTTCATTTAGGCCCTCTCGATAAATCTTCTTCCTATTTAACATCATATTAATACTCATCAAGCATATCAGAAAAACTAACATTTAGTTTAAGACTGAATAATGCAATGAAGAGTTCCAGGAATCAAAAAAATACAAAACTGAAAAGAATCAACAATTTATCAATACCAAGTACTGGAAAAAACCAAATTGCTAAAGGAACCAAACAACTTGTGGGAGCCCAATAAGTCGAAATGGATAACCCTCCTTAGAGAGAAGTTCCAAACAGAGGTTTATAAGTCCAAATAATTTTTCAAACTACCTTCTAACAAGCTATAAATTTATTTTTAGAAAATGGGAAATAAAGTCAGTAGTCGACCAAGAAGCTACTCCAAACCCGAAAGCTGGTCCAGACGAGGGAAAAACTCAAAGCCAATCTGCTTAACAGGAGTTACGTACTATTGCCCAGGAATAAAGGACGACATACTCTGCCCAGAATGCTATCATTGGCGGTTTCCCGAAGGAAACCCATATTTCTACAAGGACAACAACCACCTCCTACTACTGGAAAGACATCTGTACAATTCCTGGAAACCACCACGATGTGAAGTTTGCCTGGACGACCCATTCGTAAAGAAACCAGCCAGGAAATGCAAAATTTGCACCCACGAGCTGAAGAGATCACAAAAGCTACTCCAGTTTGGGACAATCGAAATAGGAAATCGAAGTAATGACGAGGACGTCGATTTTCAACAACGGCGGAGGTGTCACGTCGCGCGACATACCTCCCTGTAGGATTACGCACACTATAATATTAAGATTGTAAAATAAAAACCGCTTAGTTATAAGGTATTACATACGGACAGGAAACTATTTTAAATATAATGAAACTAAATTCTAAACGGAAATGAATCGTTGTACGTTTCCTGCACTCTAGATACCTTTATAATTTAAGAGTTCGACGAATTCCTCTAATTAATTAGAGAAATAATAACAAGAAAAGACAATTTAAAGAAGCAGCTGGTAACTAGGATGACTAAACCCAGTCATAAATATGTCACTTTTAAAGTCACTGTTAAAAGCTAAATATCTAAAACTATGTACTTAACACAATTTCACGGAAAATCATCGGTCAAGCGGAACAATGTATACCGAATTGCCGACACCGACAACAGCAGAACGCCTACAAAAGGAGATAATTAGGTGGAAAAGTGTCCGAGGAAAGGATATATCAATAATTTTATTACTATTGTCAGAGTGCAGGAAAGACAAAAAAGCCGCGGAAGACAAGTAGCAAGGAATTGCTTTTAGTAAATTTAAAGGATGTAATTACCCCCGCCTCCTAGTTATGGGTTTCTACAAATATATAAACCCTTAGAATTTTCGGGAGAGTCAGTCCTACCGTGATCCTCACCGAAGTGCTGCCCATTTCACCTTCGAATTTTTTAAATACGGCGACAACTTGGAATTATATTAGTCAAGTAGCGTCCATCGCCTTTTTGGATTACTGTAAAAATAAAGGTTCAAATAAAAAACTGGATACAAATTCTACCCCAGTTGGTTTAATTCGAAACACATTAAGTCTGTGACTGCATCCTTTCCCGACGTTATCCACTAACAACGCCTGCTGCCCCGACGGAGAACTCTATTGGAACTAACCATCTTTCGGCTCAACGGCAATTGTTCAACCCCTTCAAACTTATAAAGGTATTTTTAATTTAATCACACATAAAATATTGAGAGTGGTTCTTTTCCCATTTTGTGAGGATAGGGCAAAATACATCCCATCAGGCACATTTTCACTATTAATACTCCCAAATTTCCCCATCAAACTAATTCAGCCCAGCCCGGAGTTTTGTTGCATAGACAGATATACTCTAAAGGGCTACGTTGTCAGGATAGGGCTTTACCGGCCTGCCGAGGTGGCATAGGTTGTGCCAAAGGGTAAACCTACCTAGGACGTAACAAATACATTTGGGTTTTGAGAAATGAAACATTTCTTGCTCTCCTGCAAGGAGACGAATTTTTTATGGAAAACTGAGATTCGTTTCACTTACAATTCGGGGTACTTTCTAGTCAAAAAAGTAACATTTATCCCTTTTCCATGCTGTAGCATTTTTTTGGAAGCGTGAAAATGCACCGGAAGGTGTAATTTCATGTTCCAGAACGACTGATTTTCGATTTTTGAGGGAACGAATTTTTAAAGGACTCTGAGATTCATCTCACCTACAATTTGGGGTACTTTTTAATAAAAAATTAACTTTTCTCTCTTCTGTAAGCCACAGCATTTTTTTGGAGGGCTGAAAATAAATGGAAGGGCGTAATCGCATGTTTCGAAACGAACATTCATTCATTTTTCAGGGAAAGGATTTTTTAAGGGTGTCTAAGATCTGTTTTACCTACAATTCGAGGAAATTTTTATCCAAAAAAGAAACGTATCTCGCTACTGCGAGAGGCGGCATTTTTTTGGAATCTTGAAAATGCACCGGAAGGTGTAATTTCATGTTCCAGAACGACCGATTTTCGATGTTTGAGGGAACGAATTTTTGAAGGATTCTGAGATTCATCTCACCTACAATTTGGGGTACTTTTTAATAAATAAATAAGCTTTCCTCTCTTCTGTAAGCCAAAGCATTTTTTTGTAGGGCTGAAAATAAATGGAAAGGCGACATTTTTTTGGAAGCTTGAAAATACACCTGAAAATGCACCGGAAGGTATATTTTCAAGCTTCCAAAAAAATGCCGCCTCTCGCAGTAGCGAGATACGTGTCTTTTTTGGATAAAAATTTCCTAGAATTGTTGGTAAAACAGATCTGAGACACCCTTAAAAAATCCGTTCTCTGAAAAATGAGTGAATGTTCGTTTCGAAACATGGGATTACGCCCTTCCATTTATTTTCAGCCCTCCAAAAAAATGCTGTGGCTTACAGAAGAGAGAAAAGTTTATTTTTTTATTAAAAAGTACCCCAAATTGTAGGTGAGATGAATCTCAGAGTCCTGTAAAAATTCGTTCCCTCAAAAATCGAAAATCAGTCGTTCTGGAACATGAAATTACACCTTCAGGTGCATTTTCAAGCTTCCGAAAAAATGCTACAGCATGGAAAAGGGATAAATGTTTCTTTTTTGACTAGAAAGTACCCCAAATTGTAAGTGAAACGAATCTCAGTTTTCCATAAAAAATTCGTCTCCTTGCAGGAGAGCAAGAAATGTTTCATTTCTCAAAACCCGAATGTATTCAATCCCTTTAAAAATCTATTCCTATGAAAATCATACAAACGTCGTTAGTTTTCAACCTTTAAAGAAAGTAAATACTGCTGCTTAAAACAGCGTCAAAAACGTATGGATTTTCTTATGTTTTAGTATGATTTTGTGGCCCTGAAAAGGGCCGATTAATGCATCGGATTCACGGCTGTTGCTTGAGGAACTCCTTCATCTCCTCAAAGTGTCGCAAAAACATTGCATGTACTTTGGGCACATGTTTCCTCACAGATCATAAGCTTGTATTGGCGGGTAATATTTGGGGTACGATCTTGATTTCCCAAATATTACCGGCTTTTTTATACGACGCTGCTTTTATGCGAGCAAACAACAAATTCAGCTTAGTGAATCTGTTGACGCCGTATACGATCTTCATCGCTACTGCAATGTCCATCCAATGAATAAACATTTTGTGATATCGATTAAAATTATCTTGTTCTGTCTCTGAAATTATATTTTTTAATCGTATGCTTTAATTGCGAAAAGAATTTGAAACTTCGACACCTACCGTCGATAAAATAGGAAGATAGTTGTAGCAAAATAAAATTTTAATCAGACTATCTTTTGTTTTGGAACGAACTTTTCGTTGGTATTACATTACAGATGATGTAGGTATGCAATGAATTTGGCCCGGAATCGGGAGCATTTTTTTTCGGATATGCTACGCTCCTGATTCTGACTTAGAAATGTCCTGTTATTGGTCAACTTTAACATTAATTATCTCGGAAACTACTTATCGTAGGACAAAATGCAGAAATACGTGTCTCTTGTTTTTCCACGAAGAATATGCCTGTAAAAGGATTCGCGAACATTCTGAATCACCCTGTGTGTGTGTGTGTGTGTGTGTGTGTATATATATATATATGTTTGTGAAAGTGTACTTATTAGGCCGAAGTGTATATCGTGTTTGGAGGTGTACATCCGGCATACGTTTGCATACATACCCGTGTAGAAATTGACAATGGGCGCAGCCATGGCCCACTCTAGGCACTCCCATCGTCAGACTGGGCCCTAGGTGGGCTTGACAATGGGCTGCATCATGAGAGTGATAAGAATGGGTCGATGTGGGTAACGTTTCATGGCACCAGACTCTATAGCAACATGGGCTCCATGCTGTACACTCATATGGGGCCAACGATACTAACCATTATAGAGCCCATATAAGTTGGGAATGGGCTCAGCCATGGCCGACTTCCATCGTCAGACTGGGCCCTAGGTGGGCTTGACGATGGGCTGCATCATGAAACTGATAAGAATGGGTCAATATGGGTAACGTTTCATGGCCCCAGCCTTTATACCAACATGGGCTCCGTGCTGTACACTCATATGGGGCCAACGATACTAATCATTATAGAGCCCATAAGAGTTGGGAATAGACTCTGCCATGGCCGATTCCCATCGTCAGACTGGGCCCTAGGTGGGCTTGACAATGGTAATTGCCGATCAGTCAAAATTAGTAGTTTAGTTTCTATTAAAAATTTTGTAAATACTATATTTGATTTTAGACTTTTTAGTGGGTTTGTCTTGTAATGACGCAGTAATCAAATCAGAAATTCTTTCGTAAACCTCTTTTCAGTCCTGAATAATAAAAAATTTGCCAGAATTAAAATGTACTATTTTATTGGTTTTCAAAGCTTAGTTTCAGATTGGTTTATTTTTCGTTTCGATTTTATTACACAATTTGCAAACTTTCACCTTTTTACTTTCCTAAAGTCTCAATTTAGTGTTGAGAAATCTGCATTTTGGGTTAGTAACCTTTTTTTAACCCTAAGTAGTACAAAAATTGCCAAAATCAATAATTACCATTTATATTAAAAGTATATAAGGAATTTTGTTACTATAATTTTCATTGTTTTAGTCTTACTTAATGGTATAGTAAAAATCGCGGAAATCCTTCAAGTCATTTTTCTTATTTTTTTATGGTTTTCAAAGTTTAAGTTTAAGTCTTTTAAGTTTGTTATATTTTTAGTATCGATTTTATTAAACAATTTGCATGATTTAACATTTGATACTTCCCCAAAGTTTCAATTCAGTGTTAAAAATCTGAATTTTGGGTGTAACAACCTTTTCTCACTCTCAGGTAGTAAAAAAATTGTCAAAACTAAAATATACCATTTGTATTAAATATATATGGAATTTTGTTAAAACTGTCATTGTGTAGTTTTACTTAATTGCACGGCAATAATTGCAGAAATCCTTTAAATGGTTTTTCCTAATATTTTATGATTTTCAAAGCTTAGTTACAGATTGCTTTATTTTTAGATTTGATTTTGTCAAACAATTTGCAAAGTATGATATTTATTATTTCTCTAAAATCTGAATTTAATGTTAAAAATCTGAATTTTAGGATTAATAACCTTTTCTTAGTCTTAAGTAGTAAAAAAATTGCTAAAACTAAAATTTAATATTTGTATCAAACGTATGAAGAACTTCATTATTGTAATTGTTATTGTAGTTTTACTTAATGGCACGGTAAAAATCCCAAAAATCCTTCAAAAAGTCATTCAAAATTTTTCATGGTTCTTAAAATTTAGTTTGAGAATTAGTTTATTTTTCAATCTGATTTTACTAAACAATTTGCAAAGTTTTACCCTTTTTACTTCCTTAAAGTCTTAATTTAGTGATAAAAAGTGTGAACTTTGGGTTTCAATAAAATATAAATGAGAGCAGATATTATTAATAGCATCGAAACTACAGAAAATACATTTGGAATGATAGTTTTATTCGCATCTTTAATTATTAATTAGATTCTCGAGCTTTCTTTCCACCATCTCGATCTCGCGCTCCCGTAAGCCACAAACTTGTTACTTGCAGAATTTGATCGGGCTTATACATAGCATTTTGTTGAACAAGAATACCTGTAACAAAATAATTTGTTTATAAATAACACTTCGTACATGTGAGCACTTTGTAAGTTTTACAATTAATAATGAACACTTTCTACTGCACACGGTGTTCGTACGTACCTTCCATAGTTTTGTACAAAGTTGTGGCGCTAAAATTCTTTTTCCCTACTCCTTATTATCCGTCCTTTGCCACTATACAGCAACTGCACAGGTTTTGCCATAATTGCAGATAGTAGTGTTGAAATCGCTTTCTTCAAATCTTTCCCAGAAACGGTGGATATCATAAAAGCTTTCTGTACAAAAACACGTGTCAAAAACTACATTAATAAAGTAAATAAAATTTATATAATTACATTGAAACAAATGTTGTCTTTTCCAATTGTATTTATCTTATTGAAAAGTATATAACTAATTAAATAATAATAAAACACGAAAGACTTGATAGACTTTGTTTTAGAAATTTTGTAATCAAATCAACATTATTGAAATAACCATCTTTTTCATCAGTGTAGTTTTATAGTCTGACTCACCACAAGCTTTCGTTTTTCTTCATCAGATTTAAGAATCTCGTCGAATGATTCGAAGTCTTCGAGGGTCGCAGTTGGAATATTTACTCCTAAGGTTTCCACCGTCAAATCATTATATTCATTCAAATTCTTCATTCCAAAATTAACGAGTAGCGTGTTAGACAAATTGGTGATCTTTGCATTTAAATCATATTGCAAACTACGCTTTGAATTTTTTATTTCTCGAATTATACGTTCTTCCATTTTCTTCAAATATTCTAAAATATCTTGATTCGACCCTAAAATAGTTAAAATAGTTTTTTTTTTGGTTAAATTCCTTAAGTTTCTTGGGAGTCTTCAGACCACTACCAAAAAGTCGAGCTATATTTTTAATATTTTTTTATCTTCCTGACATTAAAAAAATTGGATACTGGTACATTGTGTGACGGACTTTCCGCCCCAAACTCCTCGCTCGTCCTCTCTTTCGGCCTGATCGGTTTCCCTCCCTGGGATCCCTCAAGGGGAGTCCAGGGGTGCGAAATCGGAAGATGGGCGCCAGCCGAGGGGGTGGCCCTCGGCAATGGGGGGAACCGATCAGCCCGCAAGCAAGACGAGGGGGCACGGCTAGGTGCCGGGAGCAAGAGTCCCAGAAGGGGGTTCTGCCTCCGCGCCCTGGGGAAAACAAGAGGGAAGAAAGAGGGCAAAAACAGAGGCTCACGCGGGAATCGGTTTTTAATTTAATTTATTAAATTAAAAAGATGACCACAACGAGAAAAAGAAACAAAAGAAAAACTTTCGCAAAACAAAACGTCGCCTCGGTAGGCGGAGAACAAAAGAATGTGGCTTCAAAATGGCCCGCAGCCGAAAGGGCCTGGGACTCACAAAAGAAAAGAAAGAAAAGAATCGCGGTAAGGAAGCACGGAACTTGTAGGCCGTAAGGGAAAGCTACTTCCGTTCGAGGAGACTAGAAAAATCAAAAGGGGGGTGGGAAAGAAGGTAGAGGAACATACAGGAGACGTCCATGACGCTCGGACACGAAGGTGGCGGACCAACCTGGTCGGGGCAAAATCCTCTCCCAACGAATGGATCCGGAATCCGCTCCTCCCCAATTCGGCCGCCAGAAAAAAGAAAGGGGTCCTCCTCGACCCGATGGCACAGCCAGGAAAACGAAAATAGACTCCAAAAGCACGTCCAAACACCGGAAGAAATAGGCACCCAAAACTCTCTCTAAGGTTCGCGGGGTTGTCGTCCTTACGAAAGTCCAGAGATCTCTGACTCTTCCTCGATTGCGCTCCTCTATTCCCCCACCCAGGGCCCTTTGGCAATTCCGAGCGTGGATGGTGCTGCCGCCCTGGGTGGTGGATCTTGATCGATGACTTCTCGTCGGTAGCGTGAGGTCCTCCCATTGGTCGAGGATGGAGTCCTGTCCAATTCCGCTGGATCTGCCGGTATGTGGTCCCTTTTCTTGCGGAGCGTCACGGTGATAGGTAGGCGGTAGGAATGCGTGAGGTAAGGAAAATGGGGATTGGGGATTGTGCTTCCTTCGCCCTGCTCTATAACAATCTAAAAATATGATTAATATTTTTGTCCCAGCCCTTTCGGGGAGATCTCTGGACACTATATCTGTTCATGACAGCGCGTATTGATAACGCGGCCAAATGGCCACGTTACAAACTCCCCCCCACTTAAAAGGGAGCGTACTCGCGACCTTCTAGTCCGTAACCAACCCCAAATTGTCATGCAGCGTCACGGAAACATGATTTTATTAGGAGTGGGTTTTTGGAAGTGGGTGTAATGAACAAGACAGCATCCTTATAAAAGAGGAAACGGAGGTGCCCTCCATGTTCTATTTATTATGAAAAGTAATCGAAAATAACAAAAAGAAGTTATCGCTAATGAATTGTACGGTAGGGTGTTTGCATTCGTTAACGGTAGGGGGTGTTAGGGGTTACATTTCCATTAGGGGGCTCTCCTAGACCTTAAGCGTCTGGGGGAGGGAGGCGGTATGGGTTCTTGTTCGGTAGTTTTACGGGGGCGACCCCGAGGTCGTTTCGGGGCCGGTAGGGGTTCATGCGGTATGGGAGGGGGTGGTATATTCCTTTTGGGGCGACCTCTGGGTCGTTTGGCAGTTAGGGGTTCGGTAAGGGGTGTTTTATCGGGACTTTCGCCCAATAACGAGGTTTCGCGGTAAGAAGTATCAGGGGTAGGTCTGGAAGATTCTGAATCCGGCACGTGAAAAGGTTTCAAGTCAGACACATGGATGCGGTTGATCTTGTTACCATCCGGATCCTCTAAATTTACTACGGTAGGCGATAAAATATCAACTACGGTATACGGCCCAAGGTACCTCGGAGCCAACTTCGCAGCGAAGTATTCGGCTCCGGAAGATAAATAATGCATTTTACGCATTACTTTCATGCCGATAGTTATCGAAAATTCTTTATGGTGCCGGTTATAATATTCGGCCTGTTTCGCCGAGGCCGTGTCTAAATGGCTCCTCACCAAATCGCGGAGGGCCGATAACCTTTTTAATCGGTCCTTCCAGACCTCTGGGTCAAAGGGAGTCAATCGGGTTGGGGGATCCAATTGATCCAGCAATCGATTAGCGAGAGGGGGATGTCGACCAAAGTTCATAAATGCTGGCGAAACTCCAGTGGAAGAATGCGTGGCGGTATTATATGCGAAAGTGAACTCGTGCAGGTGGACATCCCAGTCTCGATGATCGCCTTTCAAAAAGGCCATGATCATTGTTTTTATAACCCGATTAACTCTCTCTACCGGGTTTGCTTGGGGGTGATAGGGCGGTACGGTAGTGTGCTTTATACGGTAGGTTTTACAAATATTATCTACAAACTTATTACAGAATTCGGTACCATTGTCGGTAAGAAGGTAGGAAGGCTGTCCCCACCTGTGAATAACGAGCTTTTCAAAAGCCTTACTGATTGTTTCTCCCGTTGCTTTTCGCAAGGGGATACACTCGATATATTTAGTAAAGTAGTCTTGGAAGACTACTACGTATCGGTATTGTCCTTTACTGGGTGGCAAAGGACCCATCACATCGGTGGCGACGACCTTCCAAGGACTCTCCAAGAACCTCTCACCCATCAGGCCGTATGGTTTATGCTGCGGTACCTTTACTTGCTGGCAAGTCAGGCAAGATTGAACATACTTGGCAGTATCTCTATAAATTCCGGGCCAGTAGAAATCCCTTGCCAGTCTCTGGTAGGTTTTTTCTACTCCCATGTGGCCGGCCTGAAGGGTGTTGTGGCTCTCGAAGAGTGCCCGTTCCCTTAGGGGTTTGGGTAAAACCAATTTCCATTGGTCCAGGTCGGGAAAGATAGGGTCGAGAAGGGGGTCGGGACGGTTATAAAATAATTGACCTTCCGTGACTTTCCAGTCCGGGAATTTAAATGATGTCCTTTGGACGTCTTAGAGCCTCTTCTCGTACCAGGGATCGGTAGTATCTTGGACTATGGCGGCAAGATCGATGCAGCCCTCGAACATTCGGGATAACGCGTCGGGAACATAATTTAAACGGCCCTTCCGGTGCACGATTTCAACGGGCATAGCTTGCAATTGCAAGGCCCAACGAGCTAGCCTTCCGGTAGGGTCCTTCAAATTATGGAGCCAGCGAAGGCTGCTGTGATCAGTGATCACGGTAAAAGGATAACCTTCGAGGTAGGGGCGTAGCTTTTTAACAGCCCAGATCACTGCCAAGCATTCCTTCTCGGTAGTGGTGTACTTGCGCTCGGCGGACGTCAAGACTCGGCTAATAAAAACGATGGGGTGTTCCCCATCCTCGTGATTTTGAGTCAAGACGGCCCCGATCGCAAAGTCACTCGCGTCAGTCTGTACGGTAAACGACAGGGAGAAATCCGGACGAGCTAGGACGGGGGTTTCGGTAAGAGCCTTCTTGAGTGCCTTAAAACTTTCTTCCTCTCCCCACACCCATTCTACATCTTTATGCAGCAGTTTAACTAACGGAAGTTTGAGAGTGGAGAGATCCTGCAGGAATCTGGCGTACCACCCGACCATTCCCAAAAACCGTCGCAATTGTTTCAGGTTTGTGGGAGGTGGGTACTCAAGGATGGGCTGGATCCGTTCCGGGTCGGCCTTTAACCCCTCACGGTTGAGGAGATACCCCAGATACCGAACCTCTTGGCACCCGAATCGGCTCTTCTCGCGATTTATTTCTAAATTCGCCAGCTGGAGCCTCTTTAACACTAAGTCGAGCCAGTACATATGCTCTTCGAAGGTAGCGGTAGCGATGATAATATCATCAAGATATGCAAAGACAAAAGGTTCGAGATCTGGGGTAATCAGCTTGTCCATTAGTAACTGGAACGTAGCTGGCGCGTTCGTTAAACCGTAAGGCATGCGTGTAAATTGGAAAAGTCCCCGACCCGGGACGGCAAAAGCGGTAATCTCGCGGCTTTCTCGGGACAACGGTATTTGGAAATAAGCCTGGCTTAGATCCAAGGTAGTAATATACTTCGCGGTACGGAGTTTGTCGAGGATTGCATCGATATTCGGTAAGGGATAGGTATTTTTCTTAGTAACCTTATTGACCTCCCTGTAGTCGATGCAAAAGCGGTAGGTCCCATTCGGCTTGGGAATGAGGACGGGGCAACTCGACCACGGACTCTGGGAAGGCTCAATAATTCCCTCGCGGAGCATTTTGTCTACTTCCTCCTGAGCGGCTTGAAGGACTCGTGGAGAGGTCCTTCGTACCCTCTGTCTAATCGGGGCGTGTCCCCCTACATCGATATAATGCTCCGCCAGGGTTACTCCTAACGCTTCCCGAGGAGGAGGGACATTTTGGTCCAAGTAAGCTTGGAGTCGTGCCTCCTCTTCGGGGGTCAATTCGCTAATCCCGGCACACGGAGATACGGTAGGCGGTAGGGTAGTGGGACGGAACTGATGGACGACTCCCACTGGAGTGGTCCACGTGGAGGTTCCAAAGTCCAAAATGACTCCGAAAGTTTGGAAGAAATCCATCCCTAGGATACAGTCGTAACCTAGGGTGGGTACCACTCTAAATTCTATGTCTTTACTCACCCCATCTACGGGGATATTGAGAGGAATCAGTCCCGTCACACTGACCCGGGAGTTGTCAGCCACCGCTAGGGTGGAGCTAAAAGGCTGGATCCGGTCCTTTACGGACTCAACGGCCCCCAACCCCAAGTAGGAGCGAGTGGCCCCCGAATCCAGGAGGGCCGGAACCACCTTACTGCCGATAACGATAGTCAGGAAAAACCGGGAATCAGCGTCTGCGGCAACAAGGGGGTCGGAAACGGTAGGGGTGATTTCGGGAGTGGGCGGTAAAACGGTAGGATCCCTTTCGGGGGGTTGGGTCCTAGAGACGGTACTTTGCGGGGTCCTTTCTGCCACGGAGGGGGAAGCGCGGGCCCTTAATGCTGTCCTCCTCGGCCGTTTCCCTTCCGCCGGTTGCATCGAGAACAGCTAGTTACGAAGGCCCCGGGCTCCCCGCATCTGTAACAGAACTGTCCCCTCGGAAGGGGGCAGGCGGAATAACGGTGCCCCGACTTGAGGCAATTCCAGCACTTCTGGTCCGGATCTGCCGAACCCGGAGCGCTGGACTCCCCTCCCCTTCACGCGCCAGGGCTATTTCCCCGGGCGAGAGCAGGGGCGAACCGGTAGAGGGCCTAGTGCCCGGTGGGGCCTTCTTGGCTTTCGCGGTAACGGTAGCGAAAGATCGGGTACGGGAGTCCGGAACGTCCTTGGCAGGACAGGAGGTATCCACCTCCGAGGAGGAGGAATGGTCCCCCCCACTTGGGGATGGGTTACGTTCCGACGGTAGGGTCTTTGGGCTCTTCCTTGGGGGTGCGGTACGGGATCGAGCACCCTCGGCCCGCTCGCCCCGCAGAGGAGCTGCGGCATCTTGACCCGCCCCCTTCTTTTTAGAAGAAGGGGTATACGCCATGTTTGGCAATACCCAGCTCTCTGCCGGGGGCTGGCGGAAGGCCCGTTTCCTCTCCAACAGAGCTTCCACGACCTTCGCCCTGTCGATGAGCTCTTCGTAGGAAGAGATCTCATCTCGACGAATGTCGCGATAATAAGCGGGATTCATGTTATAGCAGATAGTATCTAACTGCTCGGTAAGGGACATACGAGGGGTCAACCTATTGAAGGCCCATCGCATGACGGTAACGAATTCCGCGATAGTTTCTCCGTCACCCTGCGTTCGTCGGTTAATATCTTGACATAAACGTCGCTGAAAATCGGCTTTACTAAATTGCCGACGAAACGCAGTGGTGAAATCCTCCCAGGAGGACCACCCATGGCTCTCGCCCGTGTACCAGATCCGGGCCCTCTTTTGGAGGACACCCGGAACCGACCGGACGACATCCATGGGCGTGAGACCATTCGCACGGCCACATTGCTCTTGCAGAGCCAGGAACTCCTCGGGGTCCTCCTCGGGTTTCCCGGAGAAGGAAACCTGCCACTTTTTTAAGGCCCCGAATGCCTTCGCGGAGCCTACCAGGGTGGTGGTCCCTAAGGGACTATCGGGCCACTCGCTGGTGTCGGGGTTCGCTGCCCGACTCCTCGTTCCCCATCGTCCCCCCCAAGTGGATGTTCCTTCCCCGGGACACCCGCTGGGGTGTCTGGTAGGAGGGGCGGTACGGGACCGGTTCGGTTCCGGTGGGTGGAAGGTATCCTCCCATGCTGGTTCCGGGGGATAGTAATTCCTCCGTGAACCAGACGGGAGGCCATGGGGCTCGGCAACAACGGTAGCTGGGTAGCGTACCCGGTGGCGCGTTGGGTTAGGGTTTGGGAAGGGGGTAGACCCGGGAAACACATAGGTCGGCGCAGGGCTTTGCGTCAACCGTATGAAGTCCCCAGTGGAGGAGGTAAGGGGCGATAAGGTCGTGTGGGGGTACAGGGTAGCGGTAGAGAGTGGGGGTGGCGGCTCCAAGTACCCCACTCGCGATAAATCCCGACTACCTAAAAGGCCGTCGGTATATTCCAAGGGATCCCCCCAGGGGCCCCTGGTTTGTCCCGAGGGAAGGTATGCACCTGCGATCGTCACTCCAGGGGGAGGGATAATCCCCCCCTGGGGGTTAGTGGGAACCAATGGGGCCCTAATAGAGGGTCCCGACCTCGCAAACCCGGTGGCAGTGGTGGTAATCGTACCCGTTGACACCACTGTTACCGTGTTCGCTAGTGACACCCCACTATTCGAGGTAGGGGTAGTCGATACGGGTACGGTAAGGGAATGGGACGTTGGAGGATCGGAAACGGTATTCCGATCTCCCAAAGTGGAGGAGAGGGGGTCGGCAGATGGCTCATCCCACGCGGCCCGTAGGGTTAACGGTAGAGCCCATCCCCTCTCGTCAACCTCCTTGTCCCACGGGACGACTCCTTCGCCGAGCTGGATCCGCAGCTGGAAGCGGACAATTCTGTCCTGGACTGTTTCCTATGTTTCCTATTACAGATAATTATAAACAGGGACTACGTCGTCTTCAACGATCATTTTTAGAATCGGAAATCGAAAGTAGCGCTATAGACGACGAAAATAATTCAAAATGTTCAAAAAAATCGCTATCACAAGAAAGAAAACCATTGACGGCTAATAAAGCGAGACAGGTCTTAAAAGAAATTTGCAATACTACGGTATCAGATTCGTCGAGTAACAGATCTTCATCTGAAGATAGTGATGCTTCTACGGTCAAAAATAGCGATTCGCCACCTTACAAAAAAAAAAAGATAACCGAATCAAAAACAAAATGGCAACGACTGGACAAAGTAAGCTTAGGTATGTATGGTTTTTCTATGTAATGTTTTAATGTAAAACCTAATGTATTCATTGTTTTTGTTGTTTTCACATGTATTTTCCTTAACTTTTTTATTACACTAATAGTAATTTTTAACAACTTAAATTGAAATTCGTATATTAAATTATAACTG